>JASCZW010007025.1:0-75964 GCA_034211315.2 Aedes japonicus | reverse complement strand
GCTGGAGTTCGACGGTGCCGGATCGGTGCCGTTCGGAGGAGCAGGTGGTGGCGCACCGGGAGGTGGGTTTACTTTCGGTGCTGCCCCAGCCGCTCAAACGAACTCGCTATTCCCGGAAGCGCTGCCCCAGCCGCCCAAAAACAGGGCACCACTACTTTCCAGCGGTGAGGCAGACTTTCCGGAAGTAGCATTTTGCAAATCTATCATTCGACCGGAACGGGAAGAAATAGAAGAATCGGCTCCCGCGGTAGGAGCGTGTGCATTTTCCGCCGAGGCCCCCGAACAGCAGCAGGATGGCGTACCGGAGGGAGCTAATCGAGTTGGCGGTCCGGCAGCGAAAGGTCGACGAGTCCGCACTCGACGACGTGGTGCAGGCCGCCGCGCTGCTGCTGGCGACGCTGGTGATCAAAATTCTGTCGATGGTGAGCAGCAGTAGGGACGGCAGCTGGCGGTTCTTGAGTTCAGTTTGATAAGCTTTGTATTTTTTTATAGGAAACGATGAGACTAGGAATAGGAATATTTAAATTGATTATTAGTATATAAATGTAAAACTTTTTCTCAGGTGCTAAGAGGAGACAATTAATGTTTTTTTTGTAAGTATGTAAAAACATAAAAAAAACAATAACTGCGCGCGGTTGATTTTGAAATCACTTAATAAAATTCTGTGAATTGTTAAACTAAAAGTCATCTTATAAGTGAATATCCGAATTCCCGCATATGGCCACGAAGAGATATAGCAAAAATCTGACCGCAATAATGCAGCTCGTGGTTAGTCGATTCCATAGCACAAATCAGCACGTACATAAAAATGCACTTTAAGTTTGTCTATCAGTTTTACTATATTCCGAAACGAATTTATGTACAAAATGTTTTTATTTAAACGATTATTATCATAGTAATAGATGATAAGCCACTTACATACACTCATACACAGGAGACGGAATTCATGTTTGTAGAAAGTCGGGGAACGATAAGAAGGATTTCAAGTAAAATTATGTCTCCTGAAACTGAAACATACGCAATTCTACGAAAGATGGGTTTGATTGAATTTATTTTCTCATCTCTTCCAACTCTTTATTATGTGCTGAAGGATGCTTGCATGTCTCGGACTAAGAGGACAGAAGCTTACATGACATTTTTGGTGTGCAGCTTTGACGAAAATGCATGTGGGACCGACTTGTGATGTGCGGTAGAATATTCGATTTTGACCATACTTTGCATACCGCTTTGGTACATGAAATAGGTGTGTTTCACCTGCTTAGACCGGCGACGACACAAGACTTACTTTTAAGAAGGGCTTATGTGTTTTTAGATACACACCCAACAAACATCGGTGTTGAATTAGAGCTTGTTCAAGCAAATTTGGAGAAGCTATTCAGCTGTTTCTTTAGAAGCTTTAAAAAAATATATAAACTTAAAAAAAAACATGTGACATTTCGAAATACTACCTCACAATGCCCTCCGCTCAATTTCAAACTACTTCTATTCAATTTCACCGCCTGCCGTGAGCTAACGGAACTATCAATACTTTCTCTTAACAACTTTGTTCTAGCAAAAAATTGCTGTCTACTCCTAGAGCCTCATGGTGATGAGAAATTATTTCCTTCTCATAACAACATCATCATGTGACATTTGATGAAATGGAAAACAATTTTTTTTTCTGAATTGTCGATCTCTACATCGTTTTTTTGTTTTCTTTTTTTTCTAAGAAATTTTGATTTTTTTTTAAACAAACTTAAGTTTTTTAAAGATCAAGAACAAGAGAAGGGTGTTATGCACTATATATTCCATGATGAAATTTGTTAGAAGCAGATAATTTCTCATCTCCATGCGAGGCTCTAGGAGTGGACAGTAATTTATTGCTAGGACTAATAGAAATGAAAAGAAAGAGTAATGAAAGTTCCGTATAGGGCAACGGCAGGCTTTGAAATTGAAAGATACAAGTTTGAAAACGAGCGGAGGGCATTGAACTGTAGTATCCGATCAGGCACACATAACCTTTACCAAGCTACCCAATGCAGAGTAGGCAAGGGGGAGGATACCCCCTTGATTAGTAAAAGGTTATGCAACCAATCGGGCTCTTATACTACCTATTGTTTTTATCTGGTTTTAGCGATATGTCCCTCTCCCAATACTGCCTAACATAGGTGAGAAATTATCTACCGCTGTTGGGTTTAGTTTTTAGCATGTACATACTATTTCACACATTTATTCTTCTGGTCATACTGTTACTTATACACCGTGTCCAATATATTCTCATACAAAATAAAACTCTATTTATTTCAAATCGATAATCCAGATTTTATTGTAACTTTACCCATTCTATTGCAATATAATACTGATCAACTACAGCATATGTTTTGGAATAACACCGCTTTTAACCTTCTTGACCAGCTCCAGACGTTTTTCGAAACTTTTTCTTCCATCTGCATTTCGTCGAAAATTTGCCAGCATGTATGACCATACGAAAAAATCCCAGGGATTCAGATCTGATGAACTGGGAGGCCATTCATTCTTGTCCAAAAAGTCGGTCAAGTTTTCTCGGCACCAACCCTGAACGAGATTTGCAGTATGCGATGGCGCTCCGTCCTGCTGAAACACACAGTAATCATCTCCAAACACCTCTTGTACATATGGCATGACAACTTTCTCCAAAACTTCCGTTTTATAATATACTGCATTCACTTTCACGCTTTTTTCGATGAAAACCAGTGGTAATTTGCCTCGCTTGCTATTTCCTCCCCAAACCATCACTGACGCAGCACTTTGGAACCGTGATCACTCTCTGGAACAGTTCTCGAAAAGAGAGAGCCCACATGTGCATTAACGACCTCGAAACATTCAGATCTGCGGCCATTTTACGTACAGAGCGCTGTGATTTTCGTCTCATCCGTTCCCTGACCACTTTAACAACTCCTGCAGTCACACCGCACCGTACGAGTGCGACCGGATCTCTTCCGGCCATCCAACGAGCAAGTAAGTTCACGGTATCATCGGATGGTTCAACACACAAAATCCCACTTTACTCCGAGGTTTTTCAAATTTCTGAAAATAGTGCCCGGGAGCTCACCTTTCAAAACCTTTTTTATCACCACAGCACGAAACTCCTTCATCGCTGGTAAAAGATAAACACCGAATGAAAACAATCGGACATAACCTAAAAGCGTTTGTAAAAACATAATGCAAAACTACACCAACACATACGTGAAGCATGTTGAGTAGTTGCACGACACCAAGGCAAGGAAATAGTGTGTGAGAATATATTGGACACGGTGTATGTCTCCTGAAACTGAAACATACGCAATCCGACGATAGATGGGTTTGATTATACACTAAGGTTTTTGTTTACACGGTTTTTTTTGCACGGATTCCGGAATTAACACGGCTTTTTCCAACCCGTGTAAAAAAACCGTGCTAATTCCGAAACCCGTGTAAAAAAAACTGTTACACAAGTTACAAAAAGCAAGCGAGGGCCCCAGGGCCAGAACACAAAATAGGACCGGAGTGTAGTGTGTGGGGATAAGTGGGGAGATTACATAGTACATGATGGCATGATGGCATATCTCGAGACCCTTAATATCTGAAAAGGTACTGCACTGCCTTCAGCAAAGTTGTTCAGAAGGTCAAAGGCATTCGAAAGGTGAACCGTTTTGTTTGGAATTTCGTGTGGCGTAAAATTGAGCATTTTAAACTTGTTCTATTTCATGATCCTGATAAAATGGATAGCTCTAGCCATCGGCAAAGTTGTTCAGGTCAAGTGCATTCAACTGATGGACCATTCTGTTCGGAATTCCAGCGCCACGTGGTGCTAGTGAGCATGGAAAATTGAGAATTTTTCACTTGTTGTATCTCGTGATTCTGATAAGATAGAAAGTTCTAGTTTTCGTCAAAGTTGTTCAGAAGGGCAAGGGCATTCGAAAAGTGAACCGTTTTATTCGGGATTACACCGCTACGTGGCGGTAGTACTTCTACTTCTACTTCTACTTCTACTTATTTCAAGTGGGGATAAGTATATATGTGTGAATAAAGGTATGTATATGTATGTGTGTGTGCGTGTGTTTTAGAACCAGTAGCAGTGTGACACGATCCTTTAAGGCTTTGGACCCAGATGCCGTACGTTCATTTAGCTATGTTACTTCTACAGGGCATCTTTTCCCAAAATATTCCTGTTTCAGAGGCGTTGAAGACTTGGTCTACATGGTATGCACCATCCTCGATCATTTTAATCAGTTTTAATGGGCACACAATTTCCATTGGGTCTTACATTTCACACGTTGTTTTTATGTATGAACCGATATAACCATCCCTTGTTCAACCATATCTTATCAGAATCACAAGATCGAATAAGTTGCAAATTCTTGAAAATTTTGCATGCTTACTAGCACCATGTAGCGGTAGAATCCCGAATGAAACGATTGATCTTTCGACTGTCCTTGACCTTTTGAACAACTTTTCCGAAAGCAAGAAACCTCAAGTGCTTACCGGCGTCACGTAGCGGTGGAGATAAGATATATAAATAAAATTCGTAATATATATATATACATATATATATATATATATATAATATATATATATATATATATATATACTAGACTGAACCTGAGAGCGTGCGCTGCTATGCTTGCCAACTAAATCAAGGAAAATTTAACATAACTGGTAACCTTCTGCTGAACTTTTTTCGGAATGAGTTTTTTTCTAGAATAAGCAGGGGTTCAAACTTCTATCAAAACATGCTTCTTACCTGAGAAATACACGCTTTGTGTTTGAAGTATCCTGATACTCTCATTTTGGCAGAAATTTGTGTTTCATTTGTATGGGAGCCCTCCTTCCCAGAAGGGGTGGTTTCTCAAACCACCATACAATGATTGCCTGAAAAACCCCCCACATGCCAAATTTGGTACCATGTGCTTGATTAGTTCTCGAACCATCACACTGGGCTCTTCGATTCTAATAAACATTTGAGTTTCATTTGTTTGAACCCACCCCGCCCTTTTGAAAAGGGGAGGGGCCTTGAACCACCATAGAAACATTCTTGCCTTCAAAACCCCCGACATGCCAAATTTGATTCAATTTGCTTGATTAGTTCTCGAGTTATGAAGAAATTTGTGTCTCATATGTATCAGAGCCTTCCTTCCTGAGAGAGTAGGGGTCTCAAACAATCATAAGAACCTATCCCAGCCCCAAAAACCCCTTCATATAAATTTTTACGTTGGTCGGTTCAGAAATTTCCGAGTCTATAAGGGTCTGACAGGCAAACAGACAGACAGAAATTCATTTTTATGTATATAGAAATCTACCCTCCAAAAACCTCCACATGCCAAATTTGGTTCCATTCCATTTGCTTGATTTGTTCTCGAGTTATGCTGAAATTCGTGTTTTATTTGTATAAGAGACCTCCTCTTTCAGTGAGCGGAGGAGTTTCAAACCACAATAGAAACATTTCTGCCTTCAAAAACACTCCACATGCCAAATTTGGTTCCATTAGCTTAATAAGTTTTCGAGTTATTCAGAAATTTGTGTATCATCTGTATATGAGCCCTCCTTTCAGAGAAGGGAGGGGCTCGAGTCAACTGGAGTTATTCAGAAATTTGTGTTTCATTTGTTTGGAAACCCCCCTCCCGCCCCCTTCCAGATGGCGGAGGAGTCTCTTCCATAGAAACATGTATCTCCCCCCAAACCTCCACATGCCAAATTGGGTTCCATATGCTTGATTGGTTCTCGAATTATGCACAAATTTCTGTTTCATTTGTATGAGAGACCCTCTCTTACAGAGGGCGGAGGGGTCTCGATTTACCCTAGAAACATTTCTTGCCTTCAAAAACCTCTACCTGTCAAATTTGGCTCCATTTACTTGATTAGCTCTCGAGTTATGTAGAAGCTTTTGTTTCACCGCCCCAACCTAACAAAGAGAGAGAGGAGGGGTCTCGAACTATCGTAGAAACATTTATTGCCTTTAAAATCCCCGCATGCTAAATTTGGTTCCATTTGCTTTATTAGATCTAAAGTTATGAAGAAATTACAGTTTCATTTGTATGACAGCACCCCTTCTAGGGGAGCGGAGGGGTCTCAAACTACCATAAAAACATTTTTCTCCTCCAGAAAACCCCACATGCCAAATTTGGTTCCATTTGCATGATTAGTTCTTGAGATATGCAGAAACTTCTGTTTCATTTGTACGAGAGCCTCCCTTTCTAGAGAGGGGAGGGGTCTCTGTTATGCAGCCCCCCTTTCCAGAGAAGGGAGGGGTTTCAAACCATCATAAGAACCTTCCGGTGTCCTAGACGAATCCAACAAAGCAAAAATCTTGCCAAACGATCCTTCCGCTCCCGAGTTAAAATGTCGGTCTTTCTTGTTGGGGCAGACAGAAAATTACATATTATATTTGAAAACCTGGAGATTGTTTTTTTTTTAAATTTAGTGACTCCCCCATTTAAAAAGAGTGTAACTTTATAAAAAATCGTGAATAACTCGCAAACGGTAAAAGATTTTGGCAAGATATATAAGTCAAATTTACATCTTTTTAAGTTTTAAAAACCATCTACAGACAACTTTGTTGGCAAATGTGGAAGAAAAAAGTTAGACGAAAACACTTCTTTTTTTGTAGGGACACCCTTAGTTATCAAAAGAAAACTGTCCGGACGAAGGTCTCTACTTCCGATACTATTTATGAGTAATTTACTATTGAATTTTTTTGTCTGTAGATGGTTTTTAAAACTTAAAATGATGTAAATTTGACTTATAAATCTTGCCAAAATCTTTTACCGTTTGCGGATTATTCACGATTTTCATATAAAATAACGCCCTTTTCAAATGTGTTTTACTCAATTTAAAAGAATAACCTATCTCTAGTTTTCAAATATCAATGACAACACAACTTTGCTGGAAAATTTGAATTATAAAAGTTAGAGAAAAATAACTGATTTTTAAAGGGACACAAAGCTACAGAAAAGTTTGTTCAATCAAAGTTACTTAAATTTTTTTCATCTACAACTTTTTTAAAGAGTACATGCCTTTATTTCTGCAAATAAAAAAGTTAGAATTTCGATTTCTCTAAAAACAAGGACCATCCTAATGTTCATTTTCATTTTCATTTCATTTTGCAGCATTTGGTGGGGCAATAAGAGCGCAGGTCAGTCCAAAGCCGATGTTGAAGGAGGGGTAATGGCGAACTAGTCTATTCAGACCACATGAACTCCATGGGAAGAAACAAGGATAGGTTAGGGTAGGTGGTTAACGTAGAGCGTTTTGGACCGGTTAAAAATGCTACAAAAAGAAATTCATAAGGCGAGCACTTGACACTGAAGAAGTCTGTAAGTCGCAGACGAAAAAGGGCTATCGGTAAAAAAAAGCCTTTTCCAGTGGAATTTCAAAGAATTTGCTCGCGTTTACTAGTGATTATTTAAAAAAAAGTGTTTTAACGTTTAAAGTGTTAATTTGAAGTTATCCTTGTATCCCAATCACAATCGTTCCACTAACACGCTCAACATTATTTTTTTAAATAGTTTTTAAAAAAAAGAAGGTAAAAGTGATCAGAAAATGGTTAATTTATAATTCTCCATTACAATGATATACGGCAAATCCCGAACAGATAGAGAGTGCCATTCCCTGTAGTTCGTATTAATATGACCAGGCTATTTGAGATGCCACTGTAAGTTTCATTTTGTTTTTACCCTGCAAGTTGCTATATCAAAGTAACATCTCTCTACGATTTGCTATAATTTGAAAGTCGGCTGTCTTATACCGCACATATTCAAATTATATGATTGATATTAGTAGAATTAGGTAGTGGCATCTGTGTCAGAAGTTCCCTAAAACGGGCCTCTCCGCATCCCTACAAAACCACTAATACTCTATGGCCAAGGTCTAGAAGTCCACTGCATAGGAAATTCTATGTTCAAACTTCCATCTCAAATTGAATATTAAATGTTTTCAAAATTGAATAAATCTATCTATAATTAGATTTTTAGTGATTTGCGGCCCCACCCGCCGATACCACACTCAACTTTAGTGCCTGTTCACATGCGTGCTACGACGCGGCTATTAAATAGAGAGAGGAGCGAGTGTGATATTATCACTACTTTGTGTGGCTGGACCTTTAGCTCTCCCATAAATGGTTCATTGGAGTAAAAGGTCGACATTTATCATAAATCAGCTATCTCCAACGAATCGTTAACATGAGATTAGGCCCTCCCACCAGCGTCCAGATACAAAATCCAGCCATGGAGAGGCAAGGACCACCCTAATTTTCATTTATACCAAAAGAACGACCCCATTATTAAAAACAACTTTGTAGAAGAAAACTTTGCTCCAAAACATCGAACTTAGGCTGAAAATGTATCTTTCCAGCTAAAATCGCATTCTGGACCACTGTGCAATGGCGATGATATCAAGTTTCCAGGACCACAGTGCCTACATCCGGGTTCGTATTCCTCGTACTCCCAGGGAAGCGTAAAAAGGGTCAGATCTCACGAAAGGTGCTTTTTGTTATGCTGAAAAGAAATATTTCCAGCGAATATTCCCCCCTTCCCTTCACTCCGTAATTCTTTTTCAGTAAATGTGTGATCGCATTGCATTAATATGTGTGATATGGAATGACGCAAACCTTCCCCACAATGCAGCTTAACAAGATTAGGTAATTTCTTGTCGCAAGAATGTACAGTCAGCAAGTGAAAGTGCAAACTTTGAGTTGAGTAGCCGAATTTTGAGTTTTAAAATTGGTATTAGAATAATTGAATAGAATAAATAACTCATTTTTTTTCATTTTTTCATCATAAAAATTGAAAATCGGTGGTTTAAAAGTTATATTTTTTTTCTCGTTTTTTGGACCACCGAAATGGTTCATCCTAATGACCAAATGAAAAAATCAAGTCATACATTTTCCAAAAAGGAACAAACTTATCAAGTATGCGAAATTCTAAGATGCACTTCATCTCTTTGGTTTGGAATTGCTGAATCATCATATGTTACGAATGTTCCGAAACATCTGGAAGACCATGCATTATTACATTGTTCTCTTTACTGTTTAAATTTTATGTACAAATGGTTTTGCGAAAAATCATATGCTGTAGGACGAGACTAATGAATTTGCCATTTTATTGGATGTTTCGGATATTCCACGGGACTATTAATTGGCCTTATCTCGGTAATGCGATACGTTGCTTAGTATATTTTTAATGTTCAATGCTGACTTCCTAATATCTTAAAAAATTAGAGGCGAATGAACTTTAAAAAATTTAAAGCCTCTCTAATAAATATAAAAAAAAAAATATCTTAAAAAATGCAAAATTGCATAGGTCTTTGAATTTATTTGTAAAAGATATTTTTCAAATCAGCACTTCATAAAATTTTGAACTAAGGGACAGTTGGTTATACAGAATCTAGTTTGTTTGGTGGAACACATTTAAACAGTTATGGATGATACTGTCACAGATTATAATAAAAAGCGGAGCAAAGAGCAAATAAGTGTTAAAAAAAAGGTCTAAATATGTGCACACAGCTGAGAAAGTGCTCATGAAAGGTATACTCTTGTTAGATTGTTCTAGTATACTGAATTTTACAACGTTTTTGCTCCCTCAGTTTTCTGGCATGATTTAATTGGTGTCCCCTTTTTCTTCGTAAATCGACAAGCCAGCAAAAAAAATCTATAGCAATCCTTGCTGTTTGCGACAGTCTCGTCCTGAACTTCCTTCGAATCAACCCCCGTTTCTTCCAGTGACATTTAAATAAGAACCTCTGATTGATGCTTAACAAACCCTTTGACGCTAGAAAAACAAACCAACCGACCGACCTTTCGTCGTTTAATCAGAATCGCCTAGCAGTGGCACCGTTTTGCCACTGGAACGTGGAGCGATTTAACTTCCATCCACGTGATACCAATTCCTGGAAGACCCTTCCGGCAAAAATCATTTCTTAAAATTGGAACCATGGTGATTGGCAGACGGCGGAATGATGGTTAACCCAAGCAAACAGAAGCCCTACAGAATCGACGCGACGACGTTAAGTTACGGATTTCCACCTGGAAGGGGCCAATTCTAAACCGCCATATTAAACGGCCTGTTTAGATGACGCTTAGTGAGCTGTTCGAAGCTGCTGACAACAAAGAAGATGTCCATATGAGCCATCTAATGGAGTGATAAGATTGATTTTCCGCTGCACCGTGGCAGTCATCTGATCAATGCAGCCAAGGTAATTATTTTCTCAGAAGATTATTGAGTCTTGATGCTGTCATTACGTTTAGTCATCAGTTTCAAAAGCTTCTATTCAATTGTCAGACTGGGCAGATAACACTGAAAAACCTCATGTAGATAACGATATCCTCCTCCAATACATTGTTTTTCATTACCAGCAGTTGGTAGTTGTCCTAAAGCATAATGCAAATTACAAAAGCGATGAGAAAGAACACAACTGAAATGGATATTGTTTCTTCTCTTTTTACCCTTCTTACATCAATAGAAGGGTATTAAGATCGCTTGAAAACTCGACTTTTTATCCGAGGCCCACAGGGCCGAGTGTCATATACCATTCGACTCAGCTCGACGAACTGAGCACATGTATGTGTGTATGTATGTGTGTGTGTGTGTATGTGTGTGTGTGTATGTGTGTGTGCGTTACAAACAACGTCACATCGGTTTCTCAGCCATCTGTGAACCGATTTCAGTTCTGTTGACGGCAAATGGAAGCTACAACATTCCCATAGAACGCTATTGATTTTTTTTTTTCATTCGGACATTTCGTTACGAAGATATGAACGAAACAGTACTTGAAGGCCTATTATAATAGTAATCAAACAGTTTAGTCTCCGATTACATACTGAGCTAGTACCGATTTTAGTTTTGTTGGTGCCAAATCAAAGCTATGATATCTCCAAATAACTGGTCAAAATTTCATTATGATTGGATAATTCTTCATGGAGATATGACCAAAACAATACCTGAGAGCACATAATTGTGAGATGATAATATACTCGTTGCAGTGCAAAACCGAACAAGACCAATCACATCAATCGATGCCGCTTGCATTCTATTGTGTCGTATCTGGAGCGTTGTATAGCTCATACAGCGGACTAGCCACACTATGCTACTGTATAGAATTAGAGCAGCATCGATTGGCTCGAGTGGCTGGTTTTCAACTGCAACGAGTATATTCGAAAATTACACAAAGTCTCCATTTACTATTTTCAACGAATATGTACTTATTAAGCATCTTGAATCCATATCGATAATCAAAATTGACACTTAGCATTGTCTAATAGTGCATTCTATGGACTGATTATATGAATTTTCTAATATTTATGTAATTTCTCCTCTTTTATAACTAGCATAAACAGGTTATTAAAAACTATTAATGGTTATATTTTAATCACATTACTCAACAATACGTTCAGGATTGACAAATAGTTCACTTTATAAACTGAATGTATGGCATATTGAATATTTCTGAATCTTCTTGGAATTTCTGATGAAAATATGTATCCAGTACAATATTGCCCACATTTGAGTTTGTAATTCTGGTGAAGTGTAAGAAGGGTTCAGTCTCACCATCGGTGGATTAATGCGGGTTTTTCCTCTTCGAAATGGCACAGAGTTATGGATTCATAATGATTATATGTATTGGTTCTTTATGTTGCTTCCACTGTCTGTCATTTCAATCGAAAGTGAACATGGGGTGTAGGAAAATTATGAAGACGATACTCTAGCCTTCGGATAAACGTGTCTTTTTCAAAAATAATGTAAATTAAATCGATAATACATGAACAAGTTGTGAGCATCGCTGCTGTTGAGTGGGTTGGCATGTAGGGTGGAACAAGATGTTTTATAGGATAGTGCCGATTGTTCGATGTGTATGATGTCTCCGGGAAAGATTTTGAATATGTCTTGTTTTTCATGTAAGTGAAATAAGGGTGATCAAATTTCTTAGGGAGTTCAAATAAGCAAATATACTATTACAAGATAACTAATCTAATTTCTGTATCATAACTAATTAACAGCTTTATTAGAGCTTCAAATGATTAAACTAGTGATAACATTGCACACTGGGCCAGAATGAAACATTAGCAGGAATAAATTATTTTCACTATGAAGATGCAACTTTAGAACAAAACTGTTTTCGGCAAAGTTGTAGCTTATAATTAGGGCTTTAATTTGACAACAAATTTAGTTAGGGTGATCCTTGAATATATTGAAATAAAAATTCTATCTTTCACATATCTTGACATAATGCAATACCATGTTCTGACAAAGTTGTTGCTTATTGAATTTAAAGCAACTTTGCTGCAGAAACTATTGTCATAGGTCTTTGTGTCACTAGTTATGATCATTTTTACGCTTAAGAGTAGGGTGGCCCTGAAAAAATTGGTATTTTTCGCCTAACTTTTTCATTTTAAGTTGAATGAAAACGGTGTTTTCGGCAAATTTTTAGAACTTGATTAAACACACACTTTCATGAAGAAAAAACGTAATTTCATACATCTGTTCAAAAGATATCGTGGTTTTAGTCCAAAAATTACGATTTTTTCAAATTACATTATTTTTTAAAGGGGGAAAAACGGGGATATAAATACGATTGCATATGAATGGTAAAGATGAGAGGTCTCTATTGTATATAAATACTTAGGTGAATTTAGAAGAATTTGGGGTTAAATGGTACTATGAATGTATGCCCTTTTTAAAATAAATTTCTTGATTTTTTCATAAATGTTGATGGCAATGACGAATAAATCACCAAATATCAATAAAAAACTAATGTTTGCATTGTGTTAAATTTAAATCGATGAAAAGGGAAATGTATGAGTTTCGATTATATATTCTCCAAATGTCTCATCTAAACACAAACCAAAGAAACAAAACCTATGCAGAGTGAATTATTGTTTTCATTATCAAAGGGCCAATAAATCATATGCAAAATTCTCTTAAGTATTTCAAAGCATATTCAGTTTAGTTTATTTTGTGAAAATTTCTGTTGGATAAAGCGAACAAAGCTGGCAATTTCTTAAATCATAAAATCAGGAAAAACTGGTACGACAACTGCATTGAATAGAAAATCGATCGAATGAGACAAACTTGCATCTATGAACATACCCAATTTTATGCTTATTGACCGACATTTCATCCACATCCTTCGAAAGTTTTTGACTTCATAAAATAAGTAGTATAATTTTTCATGATACAGTTAGTCTTAATAAACGTTTCGAGGCAAGCGTATTACTAGTTAAATACCGCTTCCAGCTGAAAAACTTTTTGAGTTATAATAAAAAAAAATTTAATCGATCGGTGAATATAAGGCCGAGTTAAGGGACACATACCTTGATTAGTATATTTAATTCTTTTAAAGTAATTACATTAGACTGTTGATTAGTGATACGCTTTTTTAGGCAAATTGCTTTCTCTTGTTCTGTCATTTTTTTCCACATCATTGAAATGACTGAATCGGATGTGATCAACAGCCGCTTAAATACATCCTCTAGATTAGCTTCCCGACTGAACTGTCTTGCATGATGCTAGAACCAGCAGCCAAGCCCAGTTCTTGAGGAGAATTCGAACCGTAGCTTGTATATCTGTTATAACATTGCTTCTTTGCTTATTTGACCATCCGTTTACTCGTTAACCATGTAGCGTAAGATCTCCGAGTTACTTTTCCCAGAAAAGAAGCTCAACTAAATCACCACTTTTTACATCTAAAACAGATTCTCGTTAAACAGAAAACAAACGAACCATTAATTCAAATAACCTCTTTCCATTTTTGCGAATTACGGTGGTAGAACTTCAAAACTATTAAAAAAAATCAATCCGTGACGAAATTCATTTATGAAGATTTAAATTCCGATTCAGTACGATAAGCGAGTACGCGGCACAATAAAACATTAGGACTGGTCATCCGCACACAATCCGGTAACAACTTTACAGCTTCAGAGTAAATCAATGTGGATCACTAGCACTGTCAAATTCAATGAATCCTAGAACAAAATTCAATTGAAAGTATTTACATCGACTGTTATTATCAAAACTGTGAAGCTTATATTCGTACTTGATGAATATTATGCTGAAGATATGTTGTAATTTTTCCTAAATGTTAAATAGTGGATATTTTTACCCTTATTACAGAGAATATGTAGAAACATAAACACACCCGAGACTTTGAGTACTAGCAAATGATTGAATAATCTTAAAACCGTTATTAACTGTTACTAAAACCATTCAGAAATTTTCAACGCTTGAAAAAATCTGAAAGCTAGCAAGACGTGAATAAAACCTACCTACAAACAACCTAAAATTTTGAGTTATTGTTTCGGGAACTAAGCATTTAATTTCAACTGACATCCGTACGAATTTACCATTATGTTGGTTCCAAACACATGCAAACACAACCGCAAACACGTTGAAGCGCTTCATACCTAATGTTTTTGAGAACACTACACAAGAAAGTTCAGCCTCGAAAATGTCTAACCCTTAAACGAGCATGGCGTAAAAAATACTTGTTTTGTTTAATGATTTTTAGTGGTTAAATAGCACAATTTATAATTTTGGTACGTTTTTGGCATGTATGTTTATTATCAAAATGAACTCATTGCAAATATTAGTTCTTTATTGAAATATGGTGATTTATTCGTCATTGCCATCAACATTTATGAAAAATCAAAAAAAAAAAATATTTTGAAAAAGGCATACATTCATAGTACTATTTAACCCCAAATTCTTCTAAATTCACCTAAGTATTTATATACAATAGAGACCTCTTATCTTTACCATTCATATGCAATCGTATTTATATCCCCGTTTTTCCCCCTTTAAAAAATAATGTAATTTGAAAAAATCGTAATTTTTGGACTAAAACCACGATATCTTTTGAACAGATGTATGAAATTACGTTTTTTCTTCATGAAAGTGTGTGTTTAATCAAGTTCTAAAAATTTGCCCGAAACACCGTTTTCATTCAACTTAAAATGAAAAAGTTAGGCGAAAAATACCAATTTTTTCAGGGCCACCCTACTCTTAAGGGTAAAAATGATCATAACTAGTGACACAAAAGACCTATGACAATAGTTTCTGCAGCAAAGTTGCTTTAAATTCAATAAGCAACAACTTTGTACAACATAGTATTGCGTTATGTCAAGAAATGTGAAAGATAGAATTTTTATTTCAACATTTTCAAGGACCACCCTAACTGTAACTGATGTTAAATTAAAGCCCTAATTATAAGCTACAACTTTGCTGAAGACAGTTTTGTTCTAAAGTTGCATCTTCATAGTGAAAATAATTTATTCCTGCTAATGTTTCATTCTGGCCCAGTGTGCATTGGCCGTGTTTACATAATGACTGACGAAATATGTTTGGTTACTTTCCAAAACATCTACTCTATCGTCACCTTCCCTGTTACTAGACAGTGAAAGAGACAAACGAAGGAATATTATTTCTTAGAAGTTGTAAACATACAATGAAAGTAATATACACGTTACTTGTCGCAAATAAAAAAAAAAAAATTACGCGTTACACTGAAAAAAGCAATGATAATATCTATATGCCCGACACGTAATTTTTTGCAATGTGATCAACAAGTGATAGCTATTTGTAGCCACTCATACTTTCTATGTGTACACATAATCATTAGGTGTGGCCACACATACTTTTGTTACATAAATTCTACCATAAACTTCATTTGTGCTTCTCAGAGTGTTCTGTTTATGTGTGAAAACATCAGTATTTTGTGAAATTTTCCATGGATTATTTCCAACAAATATGTGCGAACTATTTGCCGTGTATTTGCGTCGCATTTTGAATTGCCCACTGGTTGAAACATGTACAATCCGAGTGCATAAAGACCTGAATCGTGCAGCATAAGTATTATTTCCATCAGCTAAACACTTTCAATCCACTTGGGGAAGGTTCATTAATTATGTCACGCAGTAGGAGGGGAGGGGGATTTGAGAAAACGTGACGATCCATACAAAAAATTTGAAGGTCCATACAAAAACGTGACAAGGGGGGAGGGGGGGTCATAAAAAGTCAATTTTTGCGTGACGTAATTAATGAACGTTCCCTTGTCGTCAAATGGTCAAATCTAGGAGATGGTGCGCAAGTGTTATGTTCTTGTTCTGACGAGAATATCGGTTGCATCGAACCGAGTTCCGTTTTGTTTAGATGCATAGAAGGAATTGATCAAGTCAGCTACTTCAACGTGAACACAGTATAAATATACTTACTTTCGTTAATTACTATTCATTAATAAGTTGAATTTCTTCCTTAGTTTAGTCGGTTAAGACGCGGCTACAAACAACACCATGCTGGAGGTAGCTGGGTTCGATTCTCGGTATGGTCAAGGAATTTTCGTTAAGAAAAATTTCTCGACTCCCTGGGCATAGGTATGATTGTACTTGCCACACAATCATACTAATGCAAAAATGGTACCTGGCATCGAAAGCTCTTAATTAAGAAATAACTGTGGGTGTGCATTTAGAACACTAAGTTCAGAGCAAGCAATAAGCTATTTACGAAAGCAATAAGCTTGAAATGCCAAATAAGAAGATGTTCGTACCCCCTCTCTTTGCTATAGTCAAACTGGCAACAATGCCCAGGCTACGCCAACCAGCTTCCCCATGCTTCAGTTGGCAGTCGTTTGTGATCATTTGACTCGTAGAGGCGTGAGATAAGAACTTGTGAGGAGCGAATGTCTGTCGTACCCTTCTTCAAGGCTGTTAACTCACCATTTGAAGCCCCATACCTCAGTTGGAATATCTATTATGAACACATATTAAAAATAAACTTCAGGATCCCTCAGCTAGTGTAGAAAACGGATTCTGTTCGCTGGAACACCATTCCTAGTACAAGACAAGCAACTGATGTGTCATCATTCATACTTCTATACTGAGCTTCTATGGCTGAACCTACAGTCCATCCATCCGTAGTTCATCCATTGACTTATAATTATCGGAAGGGAAGAGCTTATCCGGATTTCAAATACATACATCCCGATCTGTATTTAAACCGAGCATCCACAGCCGGTACTGCAGTTGAGGTGCTTGTTCGAAGACCACGTAGGGTACGGGACGGGTTTTAAGCAGTTTATTCAGCACCTGAGACAATTGATGAAGCTGTATGTAATCTATAATTAGAACTGTCAATATTTAGACATTAATCCCTCTGCTTACTTCTGGTCTATCGGTACATACCTTCAGCAACGAGCATTAGAGTCAGAAAATTTCATAGCCATGGAATAAAGTTTCCAATTACAGGGACTTTTTAAAAGCATGCGGATTGATTTCCGATCAAAAAAATGTTTTCTTCAGCTCCATAATCTGTACATAAACTATTAATTTTGTAGGAGTACAATTACGTGGCTTGGCTTTGTGCGGAGGCAAACTGAAATAGGCCAGTTCACGATTTGCTGCAAACGTCAATTTCCGAAACCCACTCCTTCGTTTTACCCATCCGCTCTCGAAAACAATCAACCAAAACATGTCAATTGCTACGATCACAAACGCGTCTACTAGCAGGTTATGAGACAGACGTACACGACCGAACTTTTAGTTTGTCATTGATCTTTAGATTGGCAATGTGCATTTCTTATTTCACTTACTCTCACGCAAATGTTAGCCAAAGTGACTGTGACGACAAACGGGATGCTGCGTTTAAAAACAAACAAATGCAAGAGACAACAGGCTTCACGATACAATACCGGTGCGCTATATCCATTGATAATGAAGAAGAAAGGAAACATGGGCTCTCTCAAAAGCAATAGTGACGCCATAGCTGCCGCTCAACAGCGAAGCATTATTTCTCGTTGGGTTCTATTCAGGGATCTGGCGGACAAAGATTTTCCTGTAGTCAACATCTCTAACAAACAAACGTCAAACGTTGTTGTAAACAATGCTGGCGTTCCTACCCGTAGTAACAAACGTCAGACGGGCCTTATTCAAATAAGGCCCGTGATATGTTGCATACTGTCAAACGCTAGTAAATAGGATAGGGTTGCCAGGCCCCTGGTTCTATTGGACGGCTCCGGAATATATTTTTGTATTGCATATGATAGTGCCAGATGATGGACAGTATAATCATAAGCATAGATCAACCTCTAATGACTGGAAGAAAAATGAAATAAAAATTGATTTCAGATTATTTAAATATGTAATAGATTTAACTCAATGTTCAACATCACATTCTGGCAACAAGCCAAGCTGTGAGCAGTCTTGGTAAAAGTCATGCTCATTAGATTCAAAAGCGTGGATTTTCAGGCAACATAACATTGACTACCTATAAGTCCCATGGGATGGAATGATTCCACGCCAAATCTGTCGGTCACCAAACTCAACTATCTTCGATTTTTATGAAACTTGGTACACGTCTTCGGTATGTTGAAAAAAATCCACTGGTATTAAGATTATTTGGATTCAAGAGTAACTTTTGAGATGGGTGTATGTTTTTTTCCAACATTTTACTTGAAAATCGTAGTTCAAAAACCATTACATTTAGAGAAAAACTTTATATGGGGAGTTGTAGAGAACTAAAAAGGCTTTGTAAAAAATGTACACTGAAAAAAAATTTTTTTTCATAAAGAAAAATCGAAAATAAATACTAAAAATCAAATATAAAAAAACATATTCTTAATATTTTTCAAATTTGTTTTGTGGAAATTTGAGAAAAAAGACACGTTTTGAAAAAACTCTAGGATGAACGCTCTTATAATAAAAAAGTTTTCCGAAGAGCAAACTTTGGTGCATATTTCAAATTTTGGTTGTTCATTATTATAAATGAAAATTAATTATACAATATGATTTTGGAGATTATTAAAAACAATAATGATGATAATGATAAATCACCTGAACGCAACCGTTTTCGAGATTTTTCGGATTTTATTTCAATAGAATGAAAAACCTCAGAAAATTCGCTCTTTCTTAAGTTAATCGAGATTTCCACCAGAAATGATAAATTTTCCAAGATCTTCATATTATAACGTTCACATTACTCTAATGTCCTCTTTTCTTTTGATATCAGGATGATAAGAAGACTCATTTGAAAAGAACAAGATAAATAGCACTATTGTTTTAATATTGCAATCAATATATTTATAATTGTTTTATGGCTGTATCGGTCGGGCCGCTCAGAGAATGAAGGGAGCGAATTTGCTAAAGCGATGAAAGTAACAGCGAGATAGATGTCGCAGGGGCGACAAGTGTGAAATGGACAGATGATGAAATTATGCGGAGGGTCATATAGAAGAAGCATATTAATCGAACTGCTGACTATTTTGCCAAGCTCCAACGATGTTAGAGGTCGGGTGTAGTGTGTGAAAACTACACCCCGAACAGTTCGGTGATGTAGCGATGAAAGTAACACATATTGTTTAAGGTAGGTAGACAAATAGCAGCTATAACGTATGTCAGGTATATCTTCTCATAAAAAAACAGCTAATGTACGCTGCCTGTAAACTACCAGAGATGTTTTATACCTGCATTTCCAAAGGTACCACAGCCAATATATATGCTCATACATAGTCGCATTCATCAGTAAAATCTATCTGAGTGAACTGAAAATGGAGTTTAACATGAAGAAGTGTTGTATGCCGTTTCCCACTAAACGGTGCTCAAAAACCTTCGTAAATTAACCGAACAGAATGTCAAAAAACTCAAGTTTATGGGCAAAACACATTTGGACACTTCTTTGATGATTTGTGATAATTGTCGTTTGCATTTAAATAGAACGGAACAATCCCATGCTGCAATTTCGGAGCCTAGTGAGAAACCATCAATTACTAACATTATGGATCCACAACCATATACATCACGGCAAGTAGACTTGTATGGTCTCGAGGAAACGCCATCGGCAATATCATTAATGTCAGTGCCATCTGATAGCAGTGTGCAAGATTATTCAAGGCGCCATAATATTGAGCTATTTAACAAGGGCGTAGCTGGAATCAACGTTTCGCCAATATCGGCTAAAAAGTTCCTGAACGTAAATTATGCCCGCAAAAAGTTCAAAGATGTTTCAAACGGCATTCGGACACACATATTTGGGGATCAAGCGGAGGAGGATGACCTGGAACAATTGAAAGTGAAAGCAGCCGAATATGACGAAATAATCGCGCAGCTAAAGGACCGGTATGCTGATCCAGAAACTTCGAGGGACGATCAAGTAAGGATACTTTCGGTTTTACCACAATCTTGGACAAACCAAAGAGTAATGGCAGAATTTGGAATAACAAACAAGTACATCGTATCACAAGCTAAATTCCTTGCAAAGCACGAAGGTGTTTTAGCTGCCCCTAACGAAAAGCTGGGACACGGTCTGAACCCGGAAATAAAAAACCAAATTTTGCAATTTTACGACAGTGATGAGATTACACGAGCAACCCCTGGTATGAACGACTACGTTTCAGTGAGGAGTGAAGGTAAGAGGGTTCATATTCAAAAGCGCCTTTAGTTTGTTCATTAAGAGAAGCTTTCATTAAATTTCAAGAGATGCATCAAAATGCTGTTGGGTTTAGTTTTTGCAGCACTAAGACCAAAGCATTGCAAATTACTTAGCAGCACAGGTTCTCATAACATTTGTGTTTGCACCATTCATGAGAACATTAACTTGATGCTTCATGGTCTTAGAAAATATTCATTCGAGAATGATTATAAATTGTGTTTGAAGAAATATTATGTAGCTCATCAACTAGAACTAAAAAATGTTACCTCCGTGAATGCGAACGATGTCCAGGCTTTTCAGATTTTGAGAGTAGTTTAACAGACAAATTAGAAAAACTTGGTTTAGTTGAAATATCTTTTGAGCAATGGATTTCAACTGATAGATGTAGTTTAGAGACACTTGTTAAACCAATTGATGAATTTATTGCTTATTTTTGTGAAAAGTTGGAACAATTAGTATCCCACGATTTTGTCAAATCTCAGCAGTCTAGTTTCTTGAGAGATTATAAAAGTTGTCTTAAAGACGGCGATGCGAAAATCAAATGATAACTCATGACAACATACGTAACCAGAAGAACGAACGTTCAATTTTCAAAATGCTTTGCTATTCATTTATGTAAACAAGTTCATTTTCAAAACGAATTTCGAAATGTCAGAAATGAAATTCAATCAACCACAATGAATATCAATTACCCGTCGGGATCGGAAAAATGCAAGGGCAGCCCAGTCCGGGATCGTCTTGCACAACATTGCTAGCATCTATTCCTCTGGGACGATGACGACGGCCCTGGTTGTTCCATGTTTGGATTAGGATTCAAAATCACTTAATAATGAAAAATCATCACAACAGATGATATTCAGATTTCATCAAATGAAATTCATGCTTACCGATTGATAATCAAAACAACAGTGACAGCAGATTTTTGACCCGCACATAGAGCTGACCTCATTCATTGCAGAAAACAAAATTCAGTTGGCATAGAATTTACAGCGGTAACCATGAAAACCGGGAAAGTAAACATCATCATTACACTGGGCTAAAATCATTTTCACTTCTCATGGATATTTTATGAAAATTCAAGGCACTGGCTGTGAGAGAGAGCTGATGAATACATACTCTTCCGGTACCCGCGATTAAATGCAAAATTCACAAAGGCAAAATTTGAGCGAACTTCTTCAGCTGGTAAGCAACTGATGGTTTTCAAGATGATGTACTTTAAATCTTCAAAATGACAGTTATAATTTTATAATCAGTCATGATTTATGCATCGAATCATAAGCCCGATAGAATGAGCTTATGATCGTTTCATTAAAATTGAAATAATTTGGAAAATGTAGGAGTCCTATTTCTGACCTATTTCTTAACAACTGATTAAAATAGTGACCCCTCATTAAGCCGTTCCCTACCCTACTAGACTTTTCAGATTAATGTCCTCGGACTGAACACACAACTCCCCTAGTAAGGGTTCTGAAGAGCATGAATTAGACTTCAAGAATGCTATAAAACCATGATAAAACCAGCAATGTTCCTTGGGTCCTTCTGACGAAAATCGATGACAAACATTGGCAAGTGTAGATTGGCAATCTTCATGTATTGCGAAATCAATCGAGATTTATTAACAAACCTCCTTTTTTCAGTAGACAAAATGCACATCAAAGTTATTCGGTAGCAGTGGTTGCACAGCCTACTACCATAAACTTACTCTAAGACCAGTAGGTCCAAAACAAAGACGTTTTTTTCTTGGTTCAGTCAGTACTGGCACATCGGTTCCAAGCTCGGTCATAAGCTGAATAATACGCCACTAATAATGAACTCACATGAACACACTCTCAAATATTCTGTCAAAATAACACAGCAAATCAAAACAACAGGCGCAAATATGTACAGCAAGGTGCTGGCTTCAAGGTGTACTGCGGATCAAGGGGTTCTACAACTGATTGATCATTTTTAATTCCATCAGTTCTACTTTAAAATACCATAGAGCTGATATTGATCAATATTGAACATTTATGGAATAAAACTTTGATCCTAATGTTCCATTGCAAACAAACAATGATATTAATTATTCTCTTGAATCTCTGTTTTTTTTATTTTTAGAGCATGATCTGCTTTAGCTCGAAAATGCGAGGTTAAACTCGATTCAGATATACTTGACGACGATCTTGATTCGACTGTAAAATGTACGTAGGCGGCAATGTCAATGATCAGGGGTTCCCGCTATGAAATTCATATGACGGGATTTACAAAAACACAATAAAAAACGCTTGTCTTTCGCGTCAAAATTAGATCCGAAAACTTGTTAAGCAGTTTGAGAGCTCCCATAATTTCAGTTTGGGTTTTATGCCTTGTTCAGACTACGGAGTAGTAACATAATACAAGGGTGTTATAAAAATTATCAACACGAAAAACGTCATCAAGATAGCCTTGTATCATGTTACAACTCCGTAGTCTGAAACAAGGCATTACCAGTTCTATTGAGGATCAGGTTTTCAGAAGCACCTTAATATTTTCTCTCAAGAAAATATTTTTGATGATTCTTCGGGAATTTATTTGGATGAAGTAAATACTATAGCTAAAAAATTTCAAAATATGTATCAATGCACCAGGTGATGATGGAATTTTCCATATTCCCATCAAAAAACACCCTGAGAGTACCTTGTCTGTCTTGGTAAAACTATTTACCAGATGTTTTCATCTGGCAAACTCTCCAGATACACAGGTCTTTTTTACAACTTATCGATCTTATTCGAATCACATTTTTCGTTTTGGGAAAAAAGTAATCATATGGCAGTTCTTCAAAAAAAATCACAATTTGTGGTGTAAATACTCAAAATTAAAAAAAAAATTTGGCTCTTGCCTGACATACAAACAAAGACATGCAAACAAAATCGAAGTAATTTAAAATGTAAATGGAAACATGCAAGTGTGTGTGTACAAAATGACCGCTTCCTCACTTGTATAATTCGTAGACATAAAAATTCTCGACGTTGATTCGTAATTAATTTCACGCACTCAACCGCCCTTTAGATATGCAATCTGCATGAGAAAACTCTGTACACCACGAGGTGAACGCATCTGAAATTATGTGGCAACGTTTCACGCACGCATGCGCATTGTCTTCCTTTGTTACTTGTGACGAGCAAATGGCCGTTTTCTACATGCCATGGTCTTCTTTTTTTGTTCACTCCACACTGTGCCAATAATCAAATCCCCGCTATGAGACGACTCTATATCTAACTTCAAAACTTTTAATAATTATCGATTCAATCGCGACAAAGCGGACAAACACTCAAACTTGATCATTTATGTGCGGTTGTCACAATACTATCACAAATAAACAAAACTAACCTGATGTTGCTCTTCTTCTGGCGAAGCTCAAAAATGGAAAATATTACTGACACTCACACATTTCGGGAGGGAATCGATTGTATTCACTACGTCTTTCCCAAAGCACGCGGAAATTTTATGATTTCACTGATAGTCAAGCTTAAATCACTAATTATTGTTTGATTTTTTGTTCGCGAAAACGACGCAGCAAAACCAAATCACGTCAGTTTCAAAGCACAGCTTGCTGCAAACCATCTAAATGAAAAATGCAAAAGTCGTACCTATTTTGAAGCCAGACAAAAATCCGGCTAAAACTTCTAGCTACCGACTAATCAATTAGCTTTCTTCAATAAATAAGCTTTTTGAACAAATAATTTTGAATAGATTGATGCTTCACATCAATTCAAACTCAATTTTGCTGATAAACAATTTGGATTTCGCCATGGGCATTCAACCACGCATTAACCTTTGAGAGTTACAAATTTAATTCGGTCAAACCAAACTGAACACTGCTTCTTTGGAGTTGTCTAGACATAGAAAAAGCATTCAACAGCGTTTGGCATGAAGGCTTGATTGCGAAACTGAAAATGTTCAATTTTCCGTTTTATATCATGAATTTACACTGATAGGCAAAATAAAGTGCCCACCTCTTCGTTTTTTCAATTTCTCTCATTTACTTGGGTCAAATTAAAGTAAACACAGTGTAATTTTTTTCTTATTTTATTTTTTATACTCTTTTAAGTTTCACTTATGGAATACTGAAAAAAAGGAGTTTTACTTAGAGAAAAAAATCAATTTGTGTTGAAAAAAACAGTGACAAAATAAAGTGCCCACTTCAAAAATCGATATGTTTTCGATAAGTTTCATTGGAAGACCTCGATTGTTTATGTTTTGATATTTTGACATGTTTTGAAGCAAACGGCTCAACCTGGTGCATTTGTATACGTGATCGCATTTGATTCAATTGAAAAAAAATGGAGAACGCAGTGCTTTCGGAAAGCAATTCCTTGTGTATCCGAAAAATTGGTCGTTCGTGATGTGCAAAACGGTGAATCGCACCGGGCTGTCGCTAAGAAGTACAGTATCAGTAAGGCAGCGGTTGGCAAAATTCTTCTGAAGCTTAAAACGTTTGGATCAGTGGCGGATCGCCCTGGCAGAGGCAGGAAGCGGAAAACGGATGCAAGAACGGACACCAAGATCATGCGCGAAGGCAAGAAGAACCCGAAGGTAACTGTCCGCGAGATCCAAGAAACCCTTCAGTTATCAGTTTCCGGTCGAACTGTTCGTCGCCGTCTCGTAGCACAGGGCTGAATAGCAAACTTGCCCGGAAGCGCATTAGTCGCTAGCAACAGCCAAACGGCTTAAGTTTGCTAAGGAGCATGCTGATAAGCCCCTAGAGTTCTCGAAAACGGTTCTCTGACGGACGAATCAAAATTGAGCTGTTTAACCGAAAGCGGCGGGTTCGTGTTTGGTGCAGATCGGGAGAGGAGCTTCAGGAGCGCCACATCCAAGGCACGATGAAGCATGGAGGAGGAAATGTGATGGTCTGGGGTGTTTTTCGTGGGGTGGAGTGGAAGCATTGTGAAAATCGACGGGATAATGACGGCAGATTCTTACATCAACATCGAGCGAGAAAATCTGGAGGGTTCGCTGATCCAGACGGGCCTTGAAGAGAAGTTCGTATTCCAGCAGGACAACGACCCGAAGCATACTGCCAAGAAGACCAAGTCTTTCTTCCGGTCTTGTCGGATCAAACCGCTGGAATGGCCTCCACAAAGCCCGGACCTCAATCCCATCGAGAATTTGTGGGCGATTCTCGATGCCAGGGTTGACAAAACTGGTGTTACCAATAAAAATAACTATTTTGAAGCCCTGGAGCGCGCCTGAGAAAAGCTAGATCCACAGCACCCGAAGAACCTGGTCGAGAGCATGTCGAAGCGCCTGCAAGAGGTCCTGAAGGCCAAAGGAGGACACATGAATTATTGAAATGCTTTTATTTTACTTTAATTTATGTTTTCTGTAGCCTAAATGAAGTGGGCACTTTATTTTGTCACTGTTTATTTTTTCAACACAAATTGATTTTTTTTCTTTAAGTAAAACTCCTTTTTTTCAGTATTCCATAAGTTAAACTTAAAAAAATATAAAAAATAAGATAATAAAAAAATACAGTGTGTTTACTTTAATTTGAACCAAGTAAATGAGAGAAATTGAAAAACGATGAGGTGGGTACTTTATTTTTGCCTATCAGTGAAATCTAACTGACAGGATACTCGTGAAAGATCGGCTTCAGCTCAACCGAGCTACTTTACTAATATGTCGGGCGTACCTCAAGGCAGCAACTTGGGACCACTGCTGTTCGCTATTTTCATCAACGAGGTTGGACTGATACTTCCACCCAACAGCAGATCGTTCTATGCAGACGATGTGAAAATTTATATGGTTGTGCGATGCTTCGCTGATGGCTTACGACTACAGCACTTGATCAGTAGCTTTGAAGAGTGGTGTTCTAGGAATTTTCTTACTCTGAGTGTTAACAAATGCTTCATTAGCATATTCCATCGAAAATTGGACCCAATGGCATTTGATTTCATAATAAACAATCAACTTCTGCAGAAAGTTGATACTTTCGAAGTTGCTCTTTCGTGCGTTCTATTCTGGAATTTGGAGCCTTGGTGAGGTGCCTTTATCAAAGAATCTGGATTGCGAGGATTGAAGCAGTCCAAAGAAAATTTGTTCGTTATGCTCTCCGTCATCTGCCTTGGAATGATCCTGTCAACCTTTCAGCCTACCAGAATCCTTGCTCACTTTTGGGAATTGAAACATTGGAGCATAGGCGTACAGTCATACAAGCAGTTTTCGCAGCAAAAGTGCTACTAGGTGAAACCGATTCTCTAGGAATTCTGACTGAACTCTTCATCTACGCTCCCGAACGAGTTCTGCGAACAAGATTTTTTTTACAGCCTGGAACTCATGCTGCAAACTACAGCCAACACGATCCAATTCGATTTATGGCATCACGCTTCAATGAACTCTACGCTCCGTTTGACTTCAACTGTTCTGCTGAGACCTTCCGTCACCGGATTCAGCGTAGTTGGATGGAGAGCCGCTTGTTCAGAAATGGTGGCATTTACTACATACTGCCATTAATGGCGAAGATACTAGACGACTGTTAAGATTTGTGTGTGTACTAGAATTGATTTTCTATTCATGCTGATTTATGTTGTGTCCGATTTAGATATAGGGGTTTTTTACGCCACATGGCTTTTACCCAATACACAATTAAGCCAGTTGGAATTATATCAATAAATTATTAAATAAAAAATTAAATAAACAAATGAACAACTCCGCTTCACTTACATATCAATATGAAGAAAAATTAAAGACAGACAAATTTTACCGATGGGCCGTATTTTAGATCCATAGACCCACATTAGAGCACTTTCCTATATTTGCATAGTAATGGCAATTTTATTCTATTTGGTAATTACTTATATTTACGCTTCTGAGACTGGTTAAGTTAATTAATATAGACATTAGCCGGATTCCCCGTCGACTTATGGAAAAATTCTTTTACAGTATTCGTTTTTTTTTTACCGAACTTTCAACAGCTTCAGTAATCCGATTTCAGTGAAATTTTACAGTTATTTGTAAGAAAATTACCGGAAAAATGTAAATTTTTACCGAAATCCGTTGAGTTGTTGAAAGTTTGGTAAAACATTACCGAGTACTGTAACATTTTCTAAGTGTGTATATTTGCACACACACTGTTCCACGTCAATTCATTGACCTGAGTCATATTACACTATGGATTTCCGGCCTTTCTATCAAAACATAAGACTTGGAATAATCCTTTAGTCTTAACATGGCACGAAAGCCAAACAGTTAAAAGGGATAAGCATGAGGAAATGCTGAGGGAATAATTTATGCCCGCGCTGATCCACGCCGCCGCCGCCACCGCCATCGCCAATCATATATGCCGCCGCCGATTTAAAATAGATCCGCGCACAGGTGTTTAGACCTTTAGAGAATTACTTTTCATAACTCTACTAATTGAAACGTGCAGAGAATGTTACTTATATTATGCTCGAGAATCAAAACATTGTCTGTGATAGGGATTTTTTTTAACACTTGCCGGAACGAAACATTCTTTAAATTTTCCTACGCCGATTGATGAATATGTACGCGAAATATATTCATCTCTTATTGGAAGAAGTTGATAAGAACGAAAATCTCGAAAATAACTCAATTAAAAAAATATCGAGTTATTAGCGTCCGGTGTTTCAATTTTTCGTGACGATAGTGATTTGTAAACTTTACACAATGGTCAAGGTTTGCAACGAAGAGAAAACTAAAGTCGTTTTAGTCTCCGCTGGCTTCCAATTGTCAAGAACTTAGGAAGTAATGCATAGCATAGCATAGCATAGCATTTTCCGACCATACACAATCCTGGGTTGGCTGTTGTAGAGACGATGGAAGCACAAGAAGAGCTGCCTTGGCTGTGACAGGATCTTCATCCATCGTTCTCTTTGTACAACACCTGGCCAGGTCCTTATGATCAGCAAGGGATGGGAGGGAAGTGTTGATTAGATGTCTACTTAAGAAGATGCTGAGAACTCATGCAACCTTCATAGACATCTGGAGTTGGAAGTTGGGTGGGAGGCGGGAGGCTTTCCTTGGCGAGGAAGCATATGTATATAGGTCGATGGGAGTGACGAAGCTAAGAAAGTTAATGCACTCCTTTGCTGTCCACACGGCGTTTTCCACTTGTATCCAAGCTCCAAATCCAAGAATGTAGCGTCTTTTCTTGCGTGAGAGCTTGACTGGCGGTTGGGACATGAGCACTAACTCGTGTCCTAGCCTTTTATGGCTTATGGGTATAGCGCCATTACTCGCTTTCTGAAAAGAGAGGAAGGACGCGCCGACACAGAGTCATACGCTCATACGCATACACACATGCAGGCACACACTCTCTCACGCAAACATGCACACACAAACACACTTCCACTCACACATTAAAATATTCATGTTATGTAAATAGTTTTAGATTGAACCAAATGGTCAACAAAATTATGTATGATTAAAGGAATTTCCCCCACCCTGCACAATAAACGTTAAGGGGGCTAAAACTACTGATATCAAAAATATAAAAAGTAAAAAGTACTTAGCTGAATTTCTTTATTTACGTGTTGGATCAGGCAACTAGCCCGAAAAAAGCCCGATCAGGCAACTAGCATCGAGCAATGCCCATAACCTCCAGCTGAATACTGACGACACGGGTATCGTTTTATCGCACATTTTTTTCACTATCCGAATAAAAGCACAGAATTAAGTCCAGCTGATAATTACTTCGAAACATTGTCTAAAAACTTCATCTGCTAGATTTCATAGAAACGATTGTTCAAGCAGTTCTTTGGTTCATACGGAGCAAATAATTATTTTTGTTTTCAACTAACAACATGTTACAATACGTACATACGTAATATTCAAGTTTTGTTTATTTTGAATAAGAATACGTATTTAATCAATAAAAATGTCTTAAAATGTGTGAAGAAAATACCAATTATTGAAAAAATAACCATATACATAGCTGGAAAAACTGAAACATATACCGTTTGAAGTACTTTTCATAATTTTTAATTGATAAATCGAATAATTTAATTACACACAGATATTTATTCCACCAAGTTTTTCAGCTTATTTCAAATTTTAGCAGATTTTTCAAATTATGTTGGCATTAATGGTACACAAATACACTATTAGCTGTAATATACATGGCAGTGGTCGAGGAAACGAGTGAGTTCAAATGTTTTGATTTACTTTTCTCTGCGTACGCGAATAAACCCACCAGCAAGTGCACCGAGGTTCCCAATACATTCAACACAAATGCCTTCTTAAGTGCTCTCACCCAAATGGCAAAATAAATCTTCGCGCTTAATATCATGTGCAAATTAGCAATGATTTGAAACCTGTGCATAACGCAATCAGCCAACACTATAAGCTGATAAGGGAATCGATCCAAGCCCAATGAGGTGAATGTTAACCAAGGTTGCGGCTTATCATTTTTGACTTATCCATATTCATTTGCCGATAGCTCTTCTCAGAAGCTCAATTTCAAAATATAATGTATGATGAACTTATGGTGCTTGAGTAGACCTACAACTTGGTCTAATAATACATAGCTCTATCTCTTATATCTGAGGAATAAGAGCGTATATTCGCAGTGATCTTCGCGATTATATTCGCTGTGAAGATCACGCGATTATCATCGTGAAGATCACTGTGAATATACGCTCTCATGTCGAAGATATAGGAGTACTGTACTGTTAGACAAAGTTGTAGGTATACTTATACACTACAAGTTCATCATACATCATATTATCAAATCCCTCTGAAAGGAGATATTGGCAAATGAATATGCCTGAGTCAAAAATGATAAGCCGCAACCTGATGTTAACATCTATCTCATTGATCCATGTCAGGACCTGGTAGTAGATATTTTTTTCCATGTATTGTTGTGACTATACAAGGTCCGCCACTACACAGGAGAAAAAAACCTCTGAAGTTACCTTCTTAGTAGACAAGTCTTTGTCTCGTGTATCGCGAGGTAAGTCTCTAAATCACCAATTCCAATCATTCTCACCACTCTTTTCCATTCATTCATATCATGTGATAATTATCACCAAGCCACATGCACATTGATCTTAGAAAACCCTCAGAACCAGGGATGCCATATATTTTTTACAAATGTCTGTGATAAAAATTTAAAATGTCTGGAAATTTCCATAAAAATCTGTAAATTTTTAGAAAATTGTCTTAAGTTACTTCCTGAACTTCTGAGAAGTTCTTTTCTGAACTGTCGAAGTAATCTTTTCTTAACTTTAGAGAAGTATTGTCCTGAACTTCGGGGAAGTTTGTTCTTGAATTTTTGAGAAATTCCTGCTTGAACTACTAGAAAGTTTCCCATATACTTCTGGAAAGTTTTTTCCTGATTTTTTCAAAAGTATCTACCATAACTTCTGGGATTTCGTGAACTTCGAGAAATTCTCATTCTGAAATGCTGGAATGTTCGATTCGGAACATTTGGGAAGCTCTTTAGCACATCGGGGTAGTTCCAACTAAACTTTTGGTCGTTTCACGACTTCTGAGAAGTCCTCTTGTGTACTTCTGAGGAGTTTTTCATTGATTTTTTTGAAAAATTCATTCTTGACTTCCTGAAATTCAGGGAAGTTTTTTTTGAGCTTATTCTTTCCAAAATTCGGATTGTTCCCATCCGGAACTGCGAGGAAAATTTTATTGAAACTTTGAGAAAGCCGTCTCTAAAAATTTTAGGAAAATTTTCTTAAATTTGTTCTTGAAGTTTCCTGGACTTCTGAGAAGCCCTCTTCTGAAATTTTGGGAAGTTTTCTCCAGAACTTTGGGGAAGTTTGTTTCGAAACTATTGGAAGGTTCATGCTCAAATTAGAAGGAAGTACCCCAATGCTCCTGAAAAGTTTGATTTGTTTTCTCTTTGATGCATTTTGAGAAATCCTTATTCTGAAATGTTAAAATGTTCTACTCTGAGCTTTGGAATAGCTACCTAGAACTTCTGAGAAGTTCAAACTAACCTTTAGAGAAGTTTCGTCCGGAACTTTAAGGAAGTTATTTCCTGAACTTGAGAGAAGTTCTTTCCTCAATTTCTATGACGCATCGTCCTGAGGATTTTTCTGATTTTTTGAGAAATTATAGGTAAAATTTGGGGAAGTTTTTTTATTTGAACTTTTGATTCAATCTTGAATTTCTAGGAAGCACTACAAAACCTCTGAAAAACTCCAAATTTCAGAGAAGTCCTCTCTCCTACACTTTTTCTTGAAGCTCTGATAAGTCCTCTCCTGATTTTTGGGGAGGTTCTGTCTTGCAATTCTGGTGAGTATGATCTTAAACTTCGGTAATGAATTTTTGTAGGTTCTTCTTGCATGAACTGCTTGATCCCAATGCTTCTGAGTCGTTTCTACCTGACCATAGGAGAAGTTTTTTTTCAAGGAAGTCTCTAAATTTCTCAAATATGATTTGTATTGTTATGAATTTTGATTTTCGTTGTGATTTTATGGCAATATTACGCTTTTACAGTTATTTTTCGCATGGGTTTGAACACGCGTGGGATTGAACACTACCATAAGTAGGAACTCCTTGTTACCCTCGGCCTATACGAAACTTATTTCCGGGCCCATTGTGTCTCCAAGTGGCCCATTGCTTTCGTTTCTTCAAGGATTTCTTAATGATACCTACGATATTTTAAAATATTTCCACAATGATTCTTACCGTTTCTACTATACTTTACAGATCCTCGTACGTTTTAAATCCAAACTTCAGAGAATACCTTTATTTGAAATTTAGGCAATATTTCAAATGTCTGTAAAAGTCTGCAACATAAATAAAATGTCTGCTAAATGTCTGCATCGTTAAAAAAGTCTAAAATAAAAATGAAAAGTCTGCAAATTTACAGACATGTCTGTGAATATGGCATCCCTGCTCAGAACTATCAATATTCCCGAGCGCATATCGAAAAGGATGACAAATTTAGAGTTGAGTACTTTGCAGTGTTTTTTACATCTGCTTACAAGAAGTACTGCAGAGACAGAGACAGAGAGTGAAAGAGAGAAAGAAAGAGCGAGAAATTAAAAAAAAAGTGATTTTGGATTAGGTTACTTAGCTGAATGATCTCGATGTCTATCAATACTCCCCAACGCATGGGACGCTGTATCATTGCAACATCCACTGCTGTATCTGGTCCTCTCTTTTCTTTAGTCTCGACTGCTATTTCTTCCAATGGTCCAATGCATAAGCATAAGCTGATGCCAAAGGACGTCGATTCTAGCTCTGTTCATACACATGTCCGGATCCTCAATCCAGAATTCCGTCTTCCGAAATCACGTTTCTTTTTTTCACACACGCACTTTATTTGATTTTTGATTTCCCAAATTTTCAGCCACAATACGGATAATTTAACTCGCAGAACTATATTATTAACTAGCTGACCCGGCAGACGTTGTCCTGCTTACAATTAAACTACTTATTAGAAAATTGAAGAAGGTATTAGCAACAATCAATATGCAACTTGCGATTTGAAATTGGTTCACTGTTGGAGAACCCCTTCGTCTGAGGTACACCTTGAAGCTACCACCTTGCTGTACATATTTACACCTTTTTTTTATTTGCTGTGTTCTTTTGACAGAAAATTTGAGAGTGTGTTCATGTGAGTTCATTATTAGGGGCATATTATTAAGCTTGGGACCGAGCTTGGGACCGATGTGCTAGTCAAGCAAAAAATCGTATTTGTTCGGGACCTACTGATCATAGAGTTAGTCTATGGTATTAGCTCGAATCGCAAGCATTCGATCTAGAGTAGTCTTGAACATTTGAATCAATCCATTGGCTCATGAAGCATCGCTTGCACTTGTTGTACAATGTCCCGCTTCATGGTGGAATAATGTTGCTGAGTTAATCTCCCTTGAAATAAATCTGTAGAAATTGATGGTCTGCATCCGTCGGTGGCAACATTGAACTCGCTTTTTGGTAAATTTGACCATAGACGCTTTCACAATTTCATAATTTACTAATTTTTAAACTCTTTGAATCCTTAAGGTTCAATGTCCAAGAAAACTTTTAAATATTATTATGTGAGTTGCGCCAAAAGAAGTCATTTGAAAACAACCATTATAACTCTGGATGTTCTGCAGAAAATGTTTAGAACCACTTCCTGATCCCGACACAAATGAGCGCAAAGGCTCTGGTGTTTCATTTGGGACCTTCAATTTATTACAATGATAACAAACTACACTCATTGATCCAATGGCAACTGAAAAATTCGCATTGTCATCAAAATTTTGTGGAATGTAGGCTTGCATTCGTAATTGTTTTATAAGGTTATGTTGGGCACGATTGTTGCCAGATCTTTCTGATACATGCTGATTACGCTTCTTTCAAACTCCATCGCTTGTATTTTGAGCTGCTCTTTCTTCTTCACTCAACATTATTCGAGCCCGTGAGATCCGTTGTCGATCCAATTCAGTTTGAGTTGCACGCTGATCGTCGCTTTGTCTCATTCGAAAGTTTACTGAGCTAGCAGCCGACCGATATTATTCTGGCTAGTTGGAGGCATTGTACAACAATACTAATTGAAATTAACTGAAATCGAAACTTAGTTTGTGTTTTTTTAAATTCTAGTAATATCGTCGATTTCACCTTCCTGATACACTATTTATCACACAGCGAACGATACTAATGTACACAAAAACGTAATTACACATCTGTCAGTTCAACACAAAAGACATAAACTAATGAGCCTGTGCACGCTATAAAATGTTTCACTTTTACTGTGAGCCATGTTTTCAAACCTTCTGTGAGAAAGAGTGAGACAACACCAAAACACGGCTCACAGTAAAAGTCAAAAAGACAAAAGAATTATAGCAGCGTGCACAGGCTCACACCTTCACTTTCAATTGACCTTCATTCCAATTCTTGACCAACAATAGAATAGGGTTAATCAACATTTGTAAACATATACTTTTGAGCCTTTTTTCTCGCAAGCCATAGGCTACACACGCAATCTATAGCATCATCGTGTAGAGAAACTTTTCCCTACATTATTATGGTATTGATTTGCGTGGGTGGCTTATGGCTTAAGAGAAAAAGGGCCTAGGAATATTTGGTTACAAATGTTGATAGGCCCTATTCTATTATTGATCTAGAATTTACATCTCGCTGCGAGGTGTCACCAATACAAACGTTCCAGTTTATACGTGCATCTACACGCTATAAATCGTATACACTGAAGTTACTTTTTACACAGGAGTGAGTGCGATGGAAAAAAAAACTACTTTAAAAAATCGAGTAAATTCCTAAATCCACGTAAAAACCCGTAATTTACAAAAACTTTGCAAAAAGCGAGAAAAGTTAGGTTTGAAACGCGTTTTTGATCAAATATAAGCGAACGTTATCTACTCGTTTGAATGACGAAAACCGCGTCAAATTCCGACAACCCCGTAAAAAATTGCGAAATAAGCGACTCTAGTGTATTATCATTTTTTGTACATCTTCTCAAAAGGTCCTAAGTAACAATCAGTGATTCTCTCCTCTCTCGTTCTTTGTTTTTAGTTAGTTGCGAAGCCATTATAATAGTTTCCACCGGTTTGTCCTTACAAATCGAAAGATGGTCTTGCTGTCTAGCATATTATGATATTCCCAAACAAAATTACAATTTGATTTTTATGATTTTTTCTCATTTTCTAGTAAAATTTTCCAAGTTTTTCTTCATATAAACCTGTTGGAAACCAAGACGAATCAAATAAAAAAGAAATCAAATAAATCCATTGAGTCGTTCGTGAATTATGCCGTCACGAATGGACAGCATTTCATTTTTATATATATAGATTATATATATATCTAAATTTTCCTTAATATTGCGTGCGAAAAAATATGACAGGAAAGAAAGACACCTCAAGATCTTAGGAAGTAATGTTAGACAAATTAAAATCAAACAAATTTTCTCATAATTAAATTGGTCATCCTGAAAAGGACGGATTTGAACTAAAATCTTCACGGTCTAGTTAGCCTCGGTCTAAATTTTGCCTGCAAAACAAAATTATAAAACATTACCTGTTGATATCGTTGTTTTCAATAGTTTAAAATTGTTAACGGATAATGTTTGATGAACATTTGAAAAACGCGGGATAATTTCCAACTGATTGATGTGAACATCTTGAAAATCTATCGAGCATTTGTTTAGTTATCAGCGTTTAATTGGCAACGATATTTCGTGACGGTTATTTTGAGATTTTCAATTCACACCCTACCCTTGCCGTAAGAAGTAGTCTACGTCAAAAAAAAAAAAAAACAATGAATTATCGGCTCCTTAACGCATTTAAGCCTCCCAAATAAATGAACAAGTCAAAAAAACAATGTCACTAGGACCACATTGTGTCTGTTGATAATAACAAATGAAGTAAAGTAAAGTAAAGCATACACAAATCAGTTCAATTGGACTGTACCATCCAGCGTACTGTAAGAGATAACTATAACTTTTTCTGTAACTTTTTCCAATATTATGAAATTCAATCCATTAACCGAGTCATCTTTTAATCTTGTCCATCCACGTTCGCTCCACACAGCAGTGAATCACCCGCGCAAAAAACATTCATTCAGCCGATCACCAGTCCAACTCACATGGGTATTCTAAACAAAACACGCCATGCATGCAACTTTCCCATCACGATGATGGGGGGAATCCCCATCTTCACACAACCAGTCCGTATCTCAGGCCTGTACGTACACAGCGTGTAGCGACACTGTAGAGCATGTAAGCACATAGGCGTATAAGCGAATAAGCGCGCACAAGCCCCGAGCACCTACACCAGCATGAACGCAGTGTTCATAAAAGTAATCAGCCGGCCGGAGCAACCACTCAGTCCTTAGTTCACAGTCTGTAGAAGCGAAGAAAAAACAGAACCATCTAGTCAGAAGCAATGGCAGGCCAAAATTTGATCGGTTCGATTCCGGAGTTCTACGGTTCCGTCGACGATTGGAACGTGTACCAGGAACGGTTAGAACAGTTCTTCGAAGTGAACGACATCCCGGATACGAAGCGAGTCGCGCTGTTGATCAGCGTCATCGGTGGAGAATCGTACAAAACAGTGCGGGACCTGTGCCATCCGGTGCTGCCGAAGAACAAAACCTTCGACGAGCTGTGCTCGTTGCTGAGAAACAGTACACGCCTCAGGTGGCGATTTTCCGGGAGCGATCGAACTTTTACAACTCCCGCCAGGAAGGGCACGAAAACGTGACCCAGTGGTACGGGCGCTTGAAGAAGCTGTCCGTGGACTGCAAGTTCGGTGAAAATCTCGAAGCCATCCTGCTGGACAAATTTGTGACGGGGCTGCGGACCGGCCAGATTATGGATCGGTTGTGTGAGGAAAATGAATCGCTCAAGCTGGAGCAGGCGCTGGAGCTGGCGGTGAACAAAGAGTGCGCTATCAATTCGACGAATTAAGTGAGAGGTGCGCGGGGATTTTGTGATTGAGTGTTTGCGCGAGTGTGTTTGAGATTAAGAGAGAGAGAGAGAGGATTGAACTGTATTCAACGGTGTTCTTTTATTGCAATCAGTGACGTAAGCGGGTGTATTTATGACCTTAGCATCTAAGGATTATTTTCGTTAGATAAGAGCTTTAAGTTGAATATGATAAGAAAAATATAAATATAAAAAAAAATTAAATTGAATCCCATGGCGCAATTTTTTTAATTCATAGAGCAATACGAAAGAAAATCCTCTCTGACGTGATGATATTTGGTGCCCAAGGGCAGTGAAGCAAAAACATCCCTCCGCCAAAGGGAATACTGTGAGCAAATCAGCGATGCGAAAAACAAAGCAGGCTTTGGTGAAACAATGTCTTGTGATGTTTTTGTTTTGGGTTTCTGGGTTAGTGGCGTCGAGGGCACAACAATTCATTCGCTGTCGGTCGTTTAAAAGGCACTGAAAGGTTCTTGAACGGAAAATGGCGAGAACGAAAAAAATAACAGGAAAATCATGGGAGAAAAAAGCAGCCCATTACGGATGAGATTAAAATGTAGTGACAAGTGCGTAGGATTCAACTCTATCAAGAAACTGTGCGTCGGTGCGACATGACTGGCTGGTTCATGAAAATGAAAAATAATCAGTAATTGCGCCGGAAGCCCCCCCGAAGTGGGCGAAATTAAATGATTATTAAGTGTTTCACCGTTTTAATTATCTTGGTTGATTGACGTGGCTTTGGGCGGTGCTGGTCTGAGTGGAGGTGTCTGAAGAGGGTACGTATTTATACTCTTGCGGAGAAAATGACAGTCGTTAAAACCGAACCTATTCTTGTTTCGTTATTTTAAAGTTGAGTTCTCTTCGATTTATCTGGATGGGAAAATCCGAGGGAGGTTTCATTCGGTCTTTTCAGCTTCTGGGAACAATATAGCAATCAATGAAGAATGTGTATGTTCCCCGAAATTCACTCAAAATTCAGTCCAATTCTGCGGCAGTGCAGGCAGCCGAAAGAATTCATTAGCGATTGGAATGAGTGCTTCGAAATTGCTCTGATTGTTGCTTTTTCTTTTAACGAAATCAGCAGAAACAAAAATCCATTATGATCGCGTTGTTTTTGACGTTCATTATTGATTAACTCTGAGGGATGTGCCGAATGACGTTAACGTTATTTGTGAACAAAACAGAACCGACCGTCAAAAAGTAATGACTCCCTGGTGTCCCGTCTATTCAATTTTTAATTTGTAATTGAATGAGCACACAATCACGGATGATTGCTCGTTGTAAAGCCCGATTCAAGGTAAATTTGGACGCATTCAAGTGATCATAACCCAAGAATCATGCTGTTTAATTGTTTAACACGGTTGATCAAAACGTCAAACAAAATGGTGTTTATTCAGCTTTCAAACTATTTGTAACAAGTTATTACATTTTACCGTTTCGAACGAACTGCCGCACTTTACTTGTGATTGATGCCATCATGATTTGCACAGTCGCTGGTGACACTGTAGCCAAGTAACAATTCAAATGCAAATTGGTTTTATTCATGTTTTATGGTAGTTTTATCAGGTAAACAATAAATTATAAGCTGTAATTATGACTAAGAACAACAATTATGCATAGGCACTTTTGATTTGAACGTTCATATTTTGTTTGTTTATAATGTGACTTCTTCACACTGATTTTATTTTATCTTACGAAAGACTCATTTACCTTGAGCAATTCAAACAAGTTTTATTCAAGCGTAACACATCTTTTTCAAGAATAGAACAAACAAAGATGAACTTATCGCGCTCCTCGACAAATCTTGTTATTCTTGTGCAATAAATATAAGTTTTATTTGCGTTTTATGGTAGTTTTAGATAAAACCATAGGAAAAATGGCGAGCGTGGCTACTCTGGATTCCCTCGGAATGGTAGTCATTTACATAAGTATGCAACAAAACTCTCGTTTTTCCAATGCTACGAACAAACAATGCTGTTTAAAATACATTTTGAAACTTGTAAACACAATTCATTCAAGATCCAACAATTTATTAGCCTTGTCACCTAATTGTTGTGTTTTCAACAATTTTTTAAATTTTTAAATAAGTCAATGTCCTAGCAATAATTTAGTGGCGCATTAAAATTTTCGATCTTTTATGTTATAAAACACCAATAAACTGAATGTCGTATGGGAAATTTGTCAATTGCTGGCAAAAAACAAATGCATTTATGCTAAATTTTACAATTAATATACATACATATCAACTTTGGAAAAAAAATCATATCATATGTACATTGATTTTTTTTCTTTAATAACTTCCACTCTAGAAAAATGGAATCTTCGAAACATATATGTGACGGACTGGAAGTGTTCTTAAAGAAAAATCATAAAACTATCAAAACTTGTGGTAGTTTATCATAGTTCTAAGCATGTCTTGAATGTCATTACAAGTATGTACCGATAAAACTATCAAGTTTTAAGCGAACCTTGGGAAATAGTCTTGAGAACCTCCTGTAGTAGGGCCTTTTTGAACTTATGAGCGTTTTATGGCTGTTTTATCGATGTTATGTAGAAAACCTAGTTTTATGTGTGGTTTTATCAAATGAGTCTTGAAAACTTCTTCAAGTGTACCTTAAAATTGAATTTGTTACTTGGGTACCGACGAACTTATTTCAATTTAAACGCATTTGCTGTGCATTTGTCACATCTTTACCGCAGCCTCGAAGATTTCGCTTGACAATTGCCCAATATTTTTGCATCAGTCTGAACTCAGGGCAATTCGGAGGATTAATCTCTTTGGCGCCGAAATTAACATTGTTTGCAGCATACCATTCTAGTACCTCCTTAAAGTAGTGGCAGCTGGCTAGGTTCGGCCAAAACATAACGTTGGTCTTGTGTTGCCGAATGAAGGGTAAAATCCGCTTTTCAGATACTCTTTGATGTAAACCTTCGACGTCATTGTGTGAGATGTGATGAAAACCTTGGTTTTAAGGCTACAACTGCCGATTCTTTGCCAATTCATTAGTTTCCGGGGAAACCTGTCAAATAAAAAAATAAATTTATACCTGGAAGGGATATCCCCACGACCAGTTGCCAGGTTAAATTTTCGTCCAGGGATTCGGTTTTTAATCCATTTTGACATTGTTTCGTCAGCCATTAAAATACAGCCATCAAATTTCGTTAAAACTAGTTCGTATGATAATCGTGCTTGCTTTTTGGCCACTAAAGTTTGTTTAGTGGAAGCAATTCGGATGTTTACTGGCACAAAAAGACTTATATCCTTCTCTTGAAAGGATGTTACGCACGGTGGAAAAGTTGGAATCGTATGCCTTTGCCAAATAACGTATGGAGACACCTGGGTTGCCTTTCACGTACTTCAACACCTTTCTCCTCAGCTCTTTGTCCCTGGCAAAAGGATAAATGCATCATAAGATTGGATAAATTTTCAATAACAAATTGAAAAATGCTCCCTAAAATTGCTCGCTGATTTCAGCAAAATATAACCCTAAAATATATGAAATGTTCCATAGACATGTGAAAACAGCTCCGTAGAATAATGAAAATTGAGCATTGAAAACCCGGATGTGTTCATTAATGTTAGATACAATGCTAAATATATCATGTATAATCTGACAATGATTCACTTGAAAAGTAACCTTAGTTAATTACCATACGATGTTGAAAGTACCATGATCTTGCCGAGATGCTCTATGCAAAATAGGTTGTATGCACTAAATTCACTTTTATACATCTAAAACATAAAATTTGTACCATAGAATATCGGAAATGTTCCCTGTTCTTTATCGAATTTGCCGTAAAGCAAACTGAAAGACTTACTGTTTATAAATACCGTTGTAAAGTCCTTTGCCACCCTCGTATATAATTAATAAATTAACAATCTGGTAACCCTATTTACATGAAACAGAAACGAAAAGCTCCATAAAACATGCATATGTTCCTTAAACTAATATACACTGTACCTTAAACATCGATATTTGTTCCGTAGATTAACAAAAACGCTCCATAAAACTTGTTTTTACACCACTTGGACTTTGGTTTGGGGAAAATTTTCATTTGCATGTACATTAAACATCTACAAATGCTCCGTAATATAGGAAAAATGCTCCACAAACTTAATGTTTTCATTTGTCAGAATATAACCCATGACTTAGCGAAAATGTTCCATAGATTCAAAGTGGTTATCCTCAAATATCCAAACTTGGTCCCTAAATTAGGGAAAATTCTCCATAAATTTGACTTTTAGCATTGTCGCAGAATCTCGGAATTCTTTTCACTATCATCCAACTTTATCCTAGTTGTATACAATATACAGTATTATGCGACCAGTGCAACAGTCAGCTTTTTCATTTCCAGCGTTTATGCTATGTTTTAAACCGTGCGTCCAAATTTACTTTGAATCGAGCTTTAGTGGATCTACAATTTACACCTCTATAAGCTTGAAAATAAGGATGAAAATTGATTCAAATCCAACAATGATTCACGGTTTTGTATCAAATTTCCCCAACCGGCTGATTTCTGGCTAATCTGCCTGACGAAAATTTAGATCTGAATTATTAACATACGGGATTCAGTTCCTGTCACTTCGAAATTTTCTAAGCGTAAATCTCAAATACTATTAGGACTTGAGGCGTGAAATTTGCAAGAATCGTTTGCTGGAGCATTCATTCCTTAGCAATTTCAGCGTTGTTTGTTTAGTTTTGTTTGTGATTTTTAGTCTCAATGATAATTGACCTAACCTATAAATCATATGGAAAAGGTCTCTGTCCAGTTTCACCTTGATTTTCGTTATCCAAGTGACCTTGATATAGGACAGTACAGGGTGGCAAGGGTTTCCTGTCAGTTAAATAAATGTCCATAAAAACTCAATCTACAAACGCTTTATTTGCTATAAACTTACATTTTATTATATGTTGAGCTCCAACGTCTCACCTTTTTCTGTTATGACCAACCGAAACGTTTCTTAAACGCTTCGTAACAGGTACGCACCTTTTCTTACACGCTCGTTTGTAATAACTCAAAACTGAGTAGAAAACGACTTAGTTTCGTTCAAAGTGGAACTACCCTAATTAGAGTAATTGAAGGGTTACTCTTTTTTGAATTTCTTGGCCACCTGTCAAAATTAGTGTAAGCATTACTCAGTCACGCTTGTTTGTATTTTTTTAAACTGAGTAGAAAACGACTCAGTTTCATTAAAGCTGGAACTATCCTGATTAGAGTAGCTATAAAGTTACTCATTTCTGATTAACTAGGTCACTTTTCAAAATTTAAGTAAGCATTTTTTTCTAATTTTATTTTAATGTAATCGTTGATTGTTTTCGACAACTGCCGACAACTGAAACAGAAGTGTCGATAAACTTTAAATTTGTTATTCTTTGGAAAGATTTTTTATGGATTGAATTCGGCATTCGACCATAATTTTTTACACTTTGATTGTTACTCTTGCTATGCGCGGATTAACGATCTTTGATGAAGTTTTGCAGAAGCAAATAATTTCTCATCTTTCAATTTCAAAGCCTGCCGCTGCCCTATACGGAACTATCAATACACTTTCTCTTCACGTCTATTCGTTCTAGCAATAAATTACTGTGCACCCCTAGCGCTTCGCATGGAGATGAGAAATTATCTGCTTCTGCAAAACTTAATTTTTTGTTGATCGACTGAACCTTGGACTCAACCACACTATTTTTATAAGTTCAGCTCTTTTACAATCAGACTAGCATCCACTCAGTTTTCTTATATCAAGTTAGTTTTTGACATTTAGCATAGAAATATGACACAGAGTGAAAGCTACTCTATTTGGAGTAAATTTGAACGAGCGTGTAAGGCATATTATCCCGAATACAGTGAGTGAAATAAATATAAGGACAAGACTCAAAAGGCTTCCGTGGCGTTTATAGTTTCTGTTACCTATGTTTTTGGTCAATATTTTTAGAATTCACATAAAACACAGCTCAACTGGTTTGATTGCTTTATGCTGCGAACTCTGAATCAATTATAAAATAAATTAAAATTGTTCCTCAGGAAATAAACAATACCGACAGAGTTTAAATTTCTACAAAAACGTAGTCTATTGCATGAAATGATTAATAATGCGTTGCTCCTTCCTTGTTTTCTAATGACCTCCATTAGTCGTCTCGGCATTGAAGTGATGAACGATTTTTGAACATCATTGTCCAACTGGCTCCATTCTTCGACAGTAGCAGTTCGGAGCTTAAGAAGAGTGTCAAACATACGCCCATGTTTGAAGACTACACGGGAAAGTAGGCCCCAAACATTCTCGATTGGATTGAGATCCAAGCTACATGGTGGCCATTTGAAAACATGGATGTTACTATTCACAAGAAAGGATTTCGTATTTCGTGTAGAATGGCAAGCGGCGTTGTCCTGCTGGAATATCATGTTGTCATCCATAATATTTTCAGCGAATGGGATCAAAACTTCGTCCAAGAGCTGCGCATACTTTTCAGAATTCATTCTGGTCGAAATGAAACACACGGGTGTTTTTCCAGCAAGACTAAAATCTGCCATGATCATCAGAGTGCCTTCTCCAAAATCGATTCCTTTCGCGTCTTATATCCTTACAAAAGTTACTTGATCCATCCGGTCCACCTAAATTGAATGTCTTTCTATCGCTAAACACCACATTTTTCCACTTTTTTTTTTCCAAGATTTGATACTTTTCTGCAAAAATCAATCTAGCTTTTTTATGTCGGGGCAATAAGCGAGGAACGGGCCCACTTTTACTATATTTGGTATTTTTATCACTGCTTAAATTTTGCTGCACTCAACGTATAGACACTGGAAGATTAAATTCACCCGGAGAAAGCCTACGAGTCTAGACTAAACAGTCAAAAGGTCGAAAGTAACATTGAATTCAAGCGTATTTTTCTGGGATCTGCTTGATGTCACAAACCAAATAGCATCAGAAACAGATACAGGAAATTATTACCTTCCCGTTGGTAGTGGATATAGATGTTAACTTGGCATTTCCAGGATATGTACGTTTTTAAAGAATCCAAAATATTGGCAGGCAGGCCATTTTTGTGGTTATATGAAATGGAGAAAATTTTAGCGACACCACTCTTGTGTTGCTTTCGATTGATAAGAATGGGCAGAATCCTGTTGAAAACAGAACTTTTCATCTTGTATCAATTTCGATGGAACATGAAGTAAAAAAGGATTCTTCAGAACATGTTCAATTTCCTTTAAGCGTGTTATATCTTCAAAGTTAATCAAAACAAACTGTGTATGAAAACTATATATGCCTATATAAATGAATTTCTGTCTTTCTGAACCTTTTAGAATTGAAAACTACGGAACCAATCGTCGTGAAATTTTGTATGCAGGAGTTTTTGGGGCCGGGAAAGGTTCTTATGATAGTTTGAGGCCCCTCCCATCTCTAAAATGGGGGGCTCCCATACATATGAAGCACAAATTTCTACATAACTCGAGAAATAATTATGCAAAGGGAACCAAATTTTGGATTTTTTGGAGATAGCAAATGTTTCCATGGTAGTTTGAGACCCCTGCTCTCCTAAAGGGGGGCTCTCTACAAATAAAATTTTAATTTTTGCATAACTTTTGAACTAAGAAACAAATGGAGCCAAATTTGGCATGTGAAGATTTCAGAGGTAAGAAATGTCTCTACGGGTGTTCAAAGCCTTCCTCCTTCTGGTAAGGAGGGGGGAGGGTCTCTTAAAATGAAACACAAATTTCAACCAATCATGAGAATTCTTCAAAATGTTATGAAAAAGTCTTTAAAAAGCATTACTTGCAGCATAGCTCGAGAACTTATCAAGAAATTAGAACCAAATTTGGCATGCGGGGGTTTTTCGAGACAAGAAATGTTTCCACGGTGGTTTTTGACCCCTCTTTTTTTTCTTTGGAGGGAGGGGGGGTCCCATACAGATGAAGCACAAATTTCATCCAATCATGACAATTATCCTTACTGCAAGGAAAATTTGTATGCAGGGTCTTTGGGGCCGGAGAAAGTTGCTTTATTGGAGCGGGGGGGGGGGGGGAGTACAAATGAAACGCAAATTTCTGCGAGAACTAATCAAATAAATGGAACTAAGTTTGGCACGTGAAGGTTTTTGAAGGCAGAAATGTTTCTACGGTGGTTTAAGACCCCTTCCTTCTTTGGAAGAGGCTCCCACCCTCTCATACAAATGAAACACCAATTTCTAATAAACATAAGTAATATCCAGGCAACTAAAACACTGAATGGGCATTTCGTGGGGAAAGCAACATGTTCTGATAGCAGTTTGAACCACTTTTTAGTCAAGAATGGGGGATGCTTTAGTGGGGGATGCTATGCACGAGAAGTAAAGCTAGGGGTATACAAGAAAAAATGACGTTCAAACTGACAGAATAGAGCCTAGTTTGAAGATAAATTTTTTGTCAACGAAAAGATTCTACCCAAAAAGAAAAACCATGGTAGAAACTAAAGATCTGAGGGTATAATTAAAAATACACACCCAAGTTAAGTTTTGCAGAAATTACACACATTAGCAAACAAAATCATTTTAACAAAACTCATTCCTGAAAAACCATAAAAGCGTCAGTTCTATTATATTTTCATTCATTCAGCACTTGGAGTGTAGCAAAACTCGCACCGGGTTCAACTAGTATTTATATAAATATGCATTGCAATGCATACATTTGATTTATGCAGACAATGCATTTATTTAAAGTATGCATTGGAATTCATAAATATGATAAATGCATTGGAATGCATTTTTATACGTATCAATTTATAAACCTGGTTTATTCATTTCAATGACTGGATAGATCGAATATGGTTTTGCATAGAATTTATGCTTTTTAGTATTGAGGCCACATTCTAGTCTCAAATATTTCTTATTTAATTGCTTTAAAATCAATCAACTGGTTTTGGAGATAAAACCAGGTCATGACCCACCCGGATAAAAATAACGATACAATTACAATTTAATAATTCATTATAACAACCAATTTTATTACCGACCATGAATCTTCCTGCTCATGTATCAGACAAATCAAAAATAAACATTGTGATTACAATAGAACTACTATACACCCTATTTGCTAGAACTTTCTAGAATTGTGGAGCAATACAATTAATAGTTATTAACTCAAATTTGTTCAGAAAAAAGGGAAATTTTCTATTGTTAAGATACATAACAACCCTCTTATTCTATTGTTGATATCTCAATTTACAATGGATTCTATCGTAGAAGCAATAAGTCCTCAGATTATTTTATCTTCACGAGCAATACGATCAACTGTTCATACTATTTATTATGTCGTATGGTTACAGTACATTTTATTGTAAATCTATGATACTTTTTTATTCGGGCAAATTTACCCAGATTCCAGGAACTACACAGGGAAAAAATCTGAATTTTAAAAGACACATCTTTTCCCTCGTCAAAGTCATGAGTTCGAATCTCACCTCCGGACAAGTTACGAAAATACACAAAAGGGGCTCAGGGCTGAAAATCTCGATAATCAAAAAAATAAACAAAACAAAAATCAGACTATAGGGAGCAAAAACAGTACTAATACATGGAAATAATGCTTCGAGTAAAACCATAGCACTAAAGAATGTGCACACCAAAAAGTAGTCAACGGGAAATTAGTGGTATTAAATGGAAAATATGAGAAAATCAAAAGTAAATCATTTATTTAAGACTTCATAAAAATACAAATATAAAACATATACAGTTAAGCCAATTTGACCTGTTATATCCAAATGCCCGCACCTTTCGTTTGACACCTTCCATCAGTTTTTGCACGGTGTCATCCCTCACCAATTTTGCAGCTCTCTGCCAGTTACGCCTGAAGCTTTTCTCATCAATTGCTACGCTATTCGTTTTTCGAAGATTCCTCTTGACCAGAGCCCAATACTTTTCGATCGGACGGAGTTCTGGCGAATTTGGCGGATTGCAATAATTTGGGACAATCTTTACACCATTAGCAATGTACCAATCCTTAGCCAGTTTTCTATAGTGGCAAGATGCCAGGTCAGGCCAGAACAGCACCGAACCATTGTGTTCCCGAATGAACGGCAACAGTCGTTTATTCAGACACTCTTTTACGTAAATTTGTCCATTTAGAGCGCCAGTCGTGATGAAGATGTCGCTTCTGAGACCGCATCCACATATTGCCTGCCATACGAGGTATTTTTTTGGGAACTTCGACAATTTTTTTTGCTTAAAACGATCAGCAACATTTCCTCTTTGCAACGAGGTATAAAACTGTAGTCCCGGTATCTGCTTAAAGTCAGCTTTGCAAGATGTTTCGTCGTTCAATATTATGCAGTCGTATTCCTTCAGCATAGTGTCATATAATTTTCTCGATCGAGATTTTGCACTCTTGTTCTGGCTGTCGTTACGATTTGGAACAACACCTACTTTGAATGATTTCAAGCCTGCACTTTTCTTCACTTTCTGGACGAACGATGGAGACATTTTCACTTTTTTCGCCACATCACGAACGGAGATATTCGGTTTCTTCTTAAATTCTTTAATCACTTTCTTCCTCTCCGCGACGAAACGAGAATCATGGTTACCTCCGGAACCGACCTTTCTCTTTAAAGTTAAGCGCTGCTGAAAGTTTTTTAGCACTTTAGTAACCGTCGATTTTGCGATTTTTAATGACTTGGCAATATCACCGTGCGACATATCTAGATTTTCCACTCTTTTGTGCAAAATTGCTTCGCGCACGCGTTCTTGATTCGACGCCATTTTACTGAATAAAGGTTACTGTAGCCAAACGACGTCTTCATCATAGCACACATACATTGATATTTATGTAGTAGTGATCGGATTAGCAAAGCGTACACGGAGAAGACTGCATTAGGGCATTTCCGACGACTACTTTTTGGTGTACACATTCTTTATCCACCTCGTTCATATGGCACAGTGGTAAGTGTCCCGGTTTGAAAGAGGAAAACTCGAGTTGGAGACTAGGTAGTAAGTATTTATGGAAAATTCAATTTACTTAATAAAAATTCATCAAAATGAAATCAATCATCATTTCACAACAAAGCACACTAAAAATAAATTTGCGGCAGGATTAGAGAAGAACAAAAACATCGAATATAAATGTCTTTTTTTTTTGGTTTTGTTTAGTTCGTTTGTGGTACTTTTTGAGCTGAATAGCATTCTCTTCCATCTCTTGAACGAACTTTCGTGAACTTCAAAGTTTGCATTAGAAGTTGATAAGAAGGCTGCTAGAAGTTTAAACATTGAATGCGAACTAGAAAGTTCGGGTAATTACTATAAAAAGTAAGCTGAATAGAATTCTCATCGTAATCCTTCGACTTACTAGTTAAGCCAAAAAAAAAACACCCTTTTATCAGAGCTTTTGGTTGCTTGGGTTTGTAGCTGCAAGTTTTATCTTCTACCGCAGACAACCGTTCGCCTTCACCTCATTCACCTGTGTGTAACATGGATTCCCTCAAGATATCAAGTAGCAATAACCTAACAGATGGCGCCACAAATTTATCTACATTATTAAGGGAAAAGTGGGTTGCCAGATAAACTGTCAGATTTAATGTAGCAATAAGTTGACTAGGCGGTGCTTCTGTGCAAGATGAGTCCAACGTAATTAGATTTAAAATTTAACACAACAAATTTGAATTGTTTTGCTCGAGCTTGAACGCCTGTCTGCGCTTCTACTGCACCTCTACTGTCTTTTATGGACATAAACACCTAAAAGCTTTTTTAAGGTGATATCCTATATCGATAGGTATCCTTAATCAAGTTCAGCAGCCACACTGTTTGACGAAACGCCAAATATTTTGCAAATTTGGATATATGACTAACGTGTGATCGCCAAATATATTTGATCAAATAATTCTCTGGCAAATGTTTGGTTTGTATTTATCATTCCAATTATTTGGTAGTTTGTCAAACCCTTTTCAAATATATTTGCTCAAGTCTAACAAATAATTTATTTGACACTCTGGAAATTCTTGAGTGGCAAACATGAGCAAATTCATACACAGAGAAAATTATGCCAATTCATACACAGAAAAAAAATCCGTTCTGAAAAAAAAAATCCGTTCAAGTTCTTTTCACGAATGATGAAACAAACCATTCAAGGACCATTTCGCTTATTGCTGACGACCGTTTCCGCTGTTTTTACGATATTTACCCTCAGCAGAAATATAATAAGCCTTGCGAAATTGAAGCAGACGCAGTTCGGTTAAGTAGCAAAAACTAATGTTGTGTTGTGGAAATATTAACAGCTTGCTCAGAATTTATTTCAGAGATCTTCAAGATATCAAAGAGCTCAAGGAAAACCTCAAAATATTTTTTTAAAGAACGTAGGATGCTTCAGGATTTATTTTGAAGGTCTTCAACAGTTCAACAGTTTAAATCACGTTCCGTTTTATAGAAATCAGTTTGCTCAGAAACTATTTCCAAGTCCTTCAGGGTGTCAAAGATTTAAAGAAAATCCCAAGCATATAATAACAGTATAATAACAATCTAAGTCCTCGCTTAGCTCAGTCGGCTAAGGCGCAGCTACAAAGCAAAAACATGCTGGAGGTGGCTTAAAGTTGCCACACAATTATACTAATGAAAAAATTTTACATGGCATTAAAAAATTCTCAATTAATAACTGAGAAAGTGCATCTAGAACAATAAGTTCCTCAACTTAGATACAGGCATTAAGTCCCAGTAGGGACGTCATAAAGCCAAGATGATGATGAATCATAGATTCAAATCACACCTGTCAGATATTATTTCATCATTCAAATTGCTCAGCAATTATTTCATAGAGCTAAAGGATATGAAAGATCTCAGAAAAGTTCATTCAATATTTTATTAAAACTTCACAACGATCAGAAATTATTTTCTAGACCTTGTAGGTATCATCCATTCAAGTCCCGTATCTCTGACATTTTTAATGATACCGGTTATGTTATGTTATGTTGTTTAGAATTTAATTCAAAGACTGCAGCATATCAATATTCTTGAGTTCCGAGGGCTTCTCTGAAGTTCATTGAATCGATCTCCGAAGTTTTGAGCATATATTTGTAGTTTAGGGGACTTTCTTGAATTTCCTGGATTCTCTGAAATTAAAGAGGGTTATCTGAAATTAATGGGACTTCCTTGCTGCTTTGGAACTTTACTTAAGTTCTCGAGCCTTAACTGAAGTTCTCTGGAATTGTTTTTCCCAGTTCATAGAAGTTCTTTTAGCTTAACTGTAATACAATTAAATTCTAGGGACTTTTTTCAAAACCTCGAGACTTGTACAATTTTTAAGTTTTACAAAAACTTTCCAACTTAATTACAACACTGTTTGGACAAAAGCAACGCGGCAGATAAACAACCAAATACATATATACATGGAATGAAATGACGGGAGATTGAAATAACTGTCTTGATAGATGATACCTGTTAATATTAAACAGATTTTTGTTTCAACCACGAAATATGTTTAGCATTAAGTAATTTTTGAATTGAATCAACCATGCTTCATAGTTCAAGAGCCATATTTTTACACATCTGTCATTGGGTTAAATCAAAACATAAATTTTATAATTTCAACCAGTGTGTATGCTTGGAGACTCTATACAAAGCAATAGAAACAAAAACCTGGTAGTTGTCAGTTTGCTTGCAAATTCATCGTGGCGACCGAAAAGGAAAAAAAATGGAGGAAGTTCTTAAAATTAGATTCAACGTTTATTAACTTACATCATGTAAACGAGAAGTTGAATATTCAAATGTGTAAGTTTGTTGGGCTTAACTGTACTATCAGCGAGCGGATAGTCATGAAGAAAAGGAATGTATCTTTTGACTCAAAAAGTTCTAGCACACCGGTACCAAGCTCGGTCCTTAGCTTAATGAGTCGCACCTAACAACGTAAATCACACCAACACACCCTCAAATATTGTGTCAAAATAAAACCTAGGAGTTCTACAACAGTGAACCAATTCCAAATTGCCAGTTTCATATTGATTGTTGGTACTATTATTGGAAAAATAAAAATATCAACAGAACCAGTCTTTGATCGATCCCAAATTATGTGATAACAAATTCATTCTCAACGATTTCGGAACCAAAAATCTTATTCACAAAAAAATTTAACAAATCCCAAGCATATTTAAGTATATTTGAATCAACCATATTCTGAAGTTGATTCATCCATATATTAGTTAAATCAACTTGAAATGTATGATTGTTACAATCATGCACATGGGTTATCACAAAATCAATCCAAAAATATATTTGATTTTATTTTTATTTTTTTTATCATTGATTGAATTTTTTTTTTGCGTGTATATGCAATCATTTGCAAATAGCATAATGCGTAATCACACATATTTAACGAAAGTTGGTCAAACAACCGGTTGACATATTTGGCCAAACAATTTTGAGTCAAACATTTGCCAAAAATAATCAAAGTGTGATAGTGTGGACAAACAGCTTTGCAAACAACATTATTTGGCAAAACTAACGAGACAAATATTTGGCGTATTGTCAAACAGTGTAATATTAGCTTTACTAGCACATTCTACTTGAGCTCTTCACATTGCTGCTCTAGTAGCGTTTCCACAGCCATTATTTCGATTATTTCGTCGGCAATGTTCGACAAAATCTGAGTGTAACTGGATATTGAATGGTTTTCATTATTTATATTTCGAATCGGCAAAGATCGTTAACCTCGGAATTGGCTTCATTACCAACTACACACCTGTTCCATGGAGAAGAATGACTTCCTTTCAGTAGTTGCGAATTAAATTTCATGGCTGTATGCGAATTGAAAAATAATGGCAATCAAAATACATGCTTACTATACTTAGCAGAAATTTTTAAGCTATTGTTTGTGTTCTGTTTTTTTACCCACTTCCGACATTATTCTAAGCGTGATTTCATAACTCTCTTCACGGGTTTTGCGCACGTTCCCAACAGAGATAGGATGACTCACCATCATGTTCGCTGAGGTTGATAAGAGCGATTTTGTTTTTTTTTGCTTTCATGTTTGCGCCATGTAAGAACAGGATTATTCATGTTCGCTGACATAGATTCCATAGAAATAATCGAGGGGTCCTGGAAAGTTATCTAATGGTTAAGAATAATTATAACTCAAAAAAGCCTAACAACGTAACTAACCTATCGCAATCCCGCTCCGTCATAACCTTGAACCGAGATCTGTTTACAAACAAACCGCACTTTGCCACACCCCTCGCATGAGATGCAGTCAACACTCGACCCACCAAAGAAATTATTACGTTTACAATCGCGCTTCTCCTGATAACCGCTGACTCACGTTGCCGGTGCTTTCGCCTGTCGAGACCGGCGGAATTTGTCGCGCAACGTGACCGGCATCCGATGAACGAATCAAAACAAACCGGATTGACTAACACTGACGTAAATTTGCTCGAGTGTGGTGAAATTCATGTTTGGCTGTATGGAAACATGTCAGAATGTGGGATGAGTCATCGCGACCCGCGAGTGGCATGAAAAAACATGACGATCGGATTCAATTTGCCGCCCGACGCATGGCCGGGGATGATAACGCTTTATTTTGCTCTTGAGTATAAATAGACCCTGGAGGGGCAGCTGACTGCATCAGAACACGAAGATGGCTACAAACAGTAAGAGCAACGCAATCGCTGCAGTCGCCACTCAGGCCCAGTTTGTTGGAATCATCCCCGAGTACGATGGGGACACAGATGATTGGAGCGTCTATCAGGAGATTTTGGAGGAGTACTTCAAAGCCAATGGAGTACCGGACGGGAGCAAGGTACCGGTGTTGATCAGTGTTATTGGAGCTGATACTTATCGATTGTTGCGTGATTTGTGTCATCCGGACTCGCCAAAGGACAAAAGCTACGCGGAATTGTGTGCAATGCTGGCCAAGCAATTTCTGCCGGAAATTGCAATTTTCCGCGAGAGGGCCAAGTTTTACCGAGCGAAACAGCAACGCGGTGAGGATGTCAAGACGTGGTACGCCCGGCTGAAGAATTTGTCGGTGAACTGCAAGTTTGGAGAGCATCTGCAGCCATTGCTGTTGGATAAGTTCATTGTTGGATTGCTACCCGGTCCAGTTCAAGACCGTCTGTGCGAGGAGAGCGAGAAATTGACGTTGAAGGAAGCGCTGAATTTGGCTGCAAATCGAGAATCTGCTATGGACGATGATGTCATTGCTGAAGACATGGCTGATATGCATTTGGATTTGAGAGGAGGTCGTAGGAAGCATGGCGGTGATCACCGTCATCATCATGATCATGACCAACTCGGCACTGGTAGACATGGATATCACGGAAGACGTGGAGGTCATCACCACGGTCACGGTCCACCACATCACGGACGGCACGGCCATGGACCTCATGGTCACGAAATGCACTTCGGATTCGGTCCGCATGGTCCGCATGCTTGGAGAGCTCATCAGATGGCGCGGTTCGGTCCTAGAGGATTCCATGGCTTCGAAGGAATGGGACCATGGTTTGGAGAAATGCGTCGTCACAATATGGAACGTTGGGCCAAGAAATGCCGCAAGATGAAGGGTCATCGGGCCAAGTCGAGCTCCAGTAGCTCCAGCAGCTCTAACAGTAGCAGCTCTGAGAGTGAAACCGAAGACGAGAAGAGGTGTAAGGGTCGTCATGGCAAGGGACACAAGAAGCATGGTGGTCATGGAAAGTTTGGAAACCGCCGCGAGGGAGGTCCAGGAAAATGCCCCCGAGGAAAGCGATGTGAAAGAAAGGAGCGAGAGGAAGCCGACCCGATTGTAACGGAGAATACGGAACCGGAACTGATTGAGTGAAGAGAGGAGATTGAATCAATTATATGACAATTTATTTGTAATATTTAACCAAAGAAAAACGAATATAAAAAAATATGTTAGGAAAAAAATATATGTAACAGCTACAGAAACATACAAAAATATATATATAAATTAAGAAATAATGAAATAAGATTTTCTATAACTGCTTTTATATCACATCCCCGACCTAATTCGAAATCACTTAAGCTGAGAAAGTTATTTGTTGTAATGGCAAAAATTTGCCAATTTTCAAGATGAATAAATTCAGTTTCAACACGAATATCTGTGGTGTTCATATAGTTTAATAGTGCGAAAAAAAAATTCATTTGTTCGGGATTTGATTGTACTTTCCAGTGATGATTGCAAAGTAAACAATGGATCTTAAAGCTCTTATCAGCATTTGTTTGCAGTTTAGTTATCAAGAAGATATGGTCATTCCTTGCAACTGTTACCTTACCAATCAGACCAAGGCCGGTGTGGCCTCTGCTGTACACAGAAGTTGTCTCCATGGTAATCGGTCCATGGTTGTACCTCGCCAGCCTCGCTGTCTGCGGAGGGTCCGCAGGTCGCCTTCTACTTGATCGATCCACCTTGTTCGTTGCGCGCCTTTTCTTCTTGTACCCGTCGGTTCGCTTTCGAGAACCATTTTAACAGGGCTGTCGTCCGACATTCTTACGACATGCCCAGCCCATCGTAGTCGACCGATTTTCCACTTGTAACTGTAACTGTTGCAACTGTATGTTATATGTCTATCGTGGTGTTTAAGTCTCAGTCGTTTGTTGTTTACTTATTGTGATCCACTGGTAAACATTGAAAATAATCTCACGATTGGTCTGATATTAAGACTAGTCTTTATACCGTTATTCTGGGTTTGATCGTATTTGTCGTACAAAAAAAGAGTGGGTTTGCTTAAAAACACGAATAAAGATGATAGTAAGATATGAAATTTGAAAAGACACAACACTTTGCTACCCTAGCAGCACCGATGTTGCAAATCAGTAATAATAACTTGATTGAAACTCAATTTAGTCAAAATCAAGTTGTTGCAATCAATAATGCAGTTCGTGTGTTGCTTGGGTAGCGGAAATGGTTGCCAGAAAAGGATTGTTTCAGCAGTGTTGTGAAATTCCTCAAATGTTCAGGGCAGCTAACCTCTCAGGTGAAAAGAAAAATGTTAAAGTAGGCCCTAAGACTTGCCGTTGTGTTCTGAAAACGCATTCTATTGATCTAATGATATTTAGTAAATGTGATACAATTGATTCTGGGTGCGACATGTTTGAATGTACTTTTGAAGTTTTGAACAGTCTCACAGATGTGAATAAATATTCAAAAAACAAATGTTCAAATCTAATATATCAATACAGTTGTCAGCATCGTGCATTTAGAGCAGCAGAGATAGATTAACATCCCTGGTTTCAAACGCTGGGTTCGGTCGTTAAAAAGATGGAAAGTAAGTTTTTGTTGAAATGATGAAATGATGATGATATGTGCTACCACACACGCCTCACATGTCATGAAAGGCAGCAGTTGGAGAACGACCACACGCGCATCGAACAAGAGGATGCCCTAGTGAGTGGGAAAAAGAGTTGGCATTCTCACTCTTCCGATCCAATTTGCTGCAATCGGGTGCCATGATGGTCCCTCCTATAAGCCAATTATATGCATTAACTGAATTTATATGAATAAAACTAGTTTGAAAGTACAGTTAAAAAGACAAATTTGTCATGAATAAGTATTTTGACAGTACGGGAACATGAATAAGTATTTTGACAGTACGTTCAAGTTATCATAGATGAATCTTCAATAGATATATGAAGTATGATTTTTTGACGTAGGACTACGTCTTTGTTTTCTGTACTGGGGGTACTGGGGTATCTGGAAACTTGTGAAGAAAGCATGCCCCGATACCGGACTGCGATGCGTCGGCAACAACGATGATGTCCAATACAGGATCATAATGCGTCAACATCAAATCCGATTGAAGTACTTCCTTGAACTGCTGGAACGATTTTTGACACTCCTGATTCCAAAGAAATTTGGCATTCTTCTTGACCAGTGCGTCGAGTGGGCGTCGTAGCTGGTGCATCTCCTGGACAAACTTTCCGTAGAAATTCACTGCACCGTAACGTAGAGTTGTGACATCTTTGGGAGGTGACATCTTGGCTCTTCCACCTTGGATGGGTCAGGACGGAGACCTTTGGCATCAACGATGTGTACAAGATACTTGATCTGCGGCTGAAGAATGTTGCATTTTCCTTCCCGTACAACGAAACCGTAAGCTTGCAGCCGTTGAAACAAAGCATTGAGGTACTCGTGGTGCTCCTTTTCGGTTTTGCTCGAAACCAAGATGTCGTCCAGGAATGAATCCACTCCTTTGAGGCTGGCGATCATACTGTTCAGCAGCTGCTGGAAAGCCCCGGGAGCAGATTTACCCCCAGGTTCGAGCTGGTTGACACGTTGATTGTGAGCATCTGCTTGGAGTCGTCGTCAACTTCCACTTGAAGATAAGCATCACTGAGGTCAATGAAACTGAAATACCGGCATCCATTTAATTTGCTGAATATGTCTTCAGAAACCGGTAGTGACTAATGGTTGAACTCCAAAGCAGCATTCAGCCCGGGAGAGTAATTGGCACAGATACGTACTTTGCCTCCTGGTTTCTTTACTGCGACGATTGGAGCAGCCCACTGTGAAAAATCCAATGGCGTAATGATACCCAGGGATTGAAGACACCCCAGCTCTGCATCGATCTTCTCCATGGACGTGAAAGGAACTGGTCGCTAGGGCTTGAAAACGGGTTTGGCAGCGAGCTTAAGAAAGAGTTTCGCCTTCATATTCTTGCAGAGTTTTAGGCTGGGCGTGAACACTTCTGGAAACGCAGCTGTGTACCGTTGGATCTGATTGTCTTGACTAGCAGCAACGTGAATCTGGTTACAAATTGCAGACAGTGGAGTGTCCGATAGTCCAAGTAGATCGATGCAGTCCAGACGGAACAGGTTGATACTGTGCTGTCACTCCGTGTAGTAGGAGTCAATGATGGCGAACCCAGGTTCTTACTCCACTGTTTTTTTCGAAATGATTGAGATATCTGACGCTGTGTGCAACTGGAGGGTGACTTGAAACCCGTTGATGTCCACCGTCAGAAACTTCCATTTTAAAGAGCGGCTAACCTGGTTGATGTAGAATATTCCGTTGACGTTCTTCTTCTTTTTTGACCTGCCTTTGAAGTGTAACTTCCACAATACCCCTCTTTGTGGTCGGTTTGCTTGCAATCCCGACATACATGCTTCGTGTAGAAGCAGTCACGGATGTAGTGCATTGCGCCGCACTGCCAACAGGGTGTTTTGGGATCATCCTTGGAAGATACTTGCTAACGGATTTGACCGGTAGAGGCTTTTTCTGCTTTACTTGAGGTTTTGAAGGCGATGATACTCCGTTATGAGCAATTCTAGGGCACATTTTTCACCATTTCTTAGAACGAAAACTCACGAGGGTGCACGAAGTTGACGTATTTGTCGTGCAAAATTACGCTTAGGCTGCTCAACAGCAATTGCACTCTTGCCGCATTGTCCAAACTTCGCTCCGTCCTTGAGGAGGAGGCCTTCAGACTTCCGGTACCACCGGTCAAAAACTAGACCGTTATCTGGATCGTAGACGAACTCCCGGCTTTTGGAAGCCAGAGATTCTGGCGCCAGGCTACCCGATGATTGATTGGAGGAACCGCTTTCACGAATGCCGAAGCGTTCCATCATCTGCATCATCCGACAGTTTTGTTCCGCCACAAGATTTGCTGGTAGAGTTCTTGAAATTCGTCACTTCCAGGTCTTGGCATCTTGAGAAAAACTGCAGCCCTTCGTCCAAAGCGATGAATTCGATAATTTTCTCATCGCCAAATGTTTTGCTTGATACAATATTAAAATAGTTCTTGATTTCTTGAAGTCTTATTACAGAATGAAGCATTGGCAGTTTGTTGACTGTAGTTGGTTGTTGTCCGGCTACTATGATAGTGTCCAACAAAGCCCCTCCTCACAACTGCCCAATAGCGTTCGATGGGCCGAAGCAGAGGGAAATCAGAGGGTGCTTCCTGTAAGCCAATTGTTGGCGTGATGCGCCGATGCTAAATCCGGCCAAAATAGTGGAGGGTTACTATGCTTCTGATATGAAGGCAGCAATATATTCTGCAGACACTCCGATCGATAGATCGCATTGACTGTTCCAGTACTATATAAAATGGTAGAATTCATACCGCAGGAACATATTGCTTGCCATAGAAGCACTTTTTGACCAAACTTCTCCATTTGAATCGACCTGTCTGCATGGTTTACATCATTCCCTACCACGGAAGTGTAAAATTGTGGGCTTGAAAGTGTTTTGAGTCCTTTTTGACATAAGTCTCGTCGTCCATCGGTCACTGCAAAACTCTCGAATACAATTTCCGGGTCCTTGTTGCTGCGCGTTGCTTCTGTTCTGCACTCTGTTTGGCGATTTTCTGCTTCTTGTAGATCTTCAGATTCTTCCGTTTCTACATTGATTTTGATTTGTTCTTCCTAATTAGAGCTACCACTTTCTGATCCAGTTTGGAACTGGAAGATCCGGATTTTGTGGCTCTTCCCGACAGTTCATCCAAAGAACAGTGTTCCCCAAACTTGGTTATGATGGATTTTGCACTCGCACGAAGAATTCCAAAGCGCTTCGCTAATTTTTGCAGAGTAACATCCTTTTCACGTAGCCATGTATCCCAAACCATAATTTTCACGTCTTTTTCAATGCGCGACATTTTGAAAACGAAGAATTTAAACCGTGTACACAAGTAAACAAACGAAGGATGACAGTCAAACGCACAGCATGCTATGATGAACACATTTGCACCGTAATAGTACGTTCACACTACGCTCTATATTACGTGATATAGTGCGATTCATGATATAGCAGCTATAAAATGAGCTATATTTCGTGATATCCCATACATTTCTTCTGTCAATCTTTATTAAGAATAGTACTTGATATAGCTCATATCATCTCGTTTACTTGATAAAATTCTAAAAAGCAGTGGATGGCAACCCAGCTGCGATAGAGCTGGGCGATATCTTTCTATCTCAAATGTCATGTTCCCTTTGAATTCAATCAAAACAAAACACAATTTTTCAATTTGAATAACTCCACCGTCGTGTTAAAGAGGAAGTTGAAAATCATTTGGTTTGTGCATGTTCATCGAATGAAACAAACTTAAGCGTAATTATTATTCGCTATCCATATTGCTGATTTTGCACCCAATTAGACTCTCGACAGACTTTTTCTGCCTCACGATTTTCATCATTCATTGGTTAATTTTGCAGATATAATTTTCGTTCGCGGGAACGGATTTCGGGGTGCTGTATCAGATATTCGGTTTGTTTACAATCTTCTCCCTTTGTAGATGAACTGTGAAAAAAATTCTTAACGATCAAGTTTTCTACAAACCAATTCAGAAGGCAATCTTCAACAGAATTATTCCTCAGCCACGTCGGTTCATCGATTAATTGAGTTTAGAATCAAATCAAAATTTTAGGGTAGTTTTATACATATACTTACTTCAAAAATCAAAAGAAAAGTTAATCGATGGAGCCTTGAGTGTAAAATTGGACGCATTTTCGCTTGATGCCCTCCATCAAAGTCTTTACCAGTTTCTCAGTTTTTTTTCTCCATTTTCTTAACATGTCCTTCTCGTCTTTGACTGTCTTCTTGCTCTTCCGAAGTTCCCGCTTCATCATTGCCCAGTACTGCTCCACCGAGCGCAGCTCCGGACAGTTTGGCGGATTCATGTCCTTTGGAACAAAATGGACAGAATTGGCCTCATACCACTCCAGGACACTTTTAGAATAGTGGCATGATGCCAAATGTGGCCAAAATAGCGGAGCTTCGTCGTGCTGCTGCAAGAACGGCAAAAGGCGCTTCTCGAGGCACTCAGATTTGTAGATCTCGCCATTTACTGTGCCGTTTGTCACGAAAGGCTCACTCCTCAACCGCAAGAGCAGATGGCCTGCCAAATGAGATATTTGGAGGCGAACTTCGACATTTTCTTCTTCTTAAATTTGTTGTCCAAATAGAAGTTGCTCTTGCCGGTGAAAAACTCCAACTCCGGAATTTGCTTAAAATCGGCTTTTATATACGTTTCGTCGTCCATCACACAGCAGCCATATTTTGTCAGCATCTTCTCGTAGAGCTCCCGTGCCCGAGTTTTAGCCGTCGATTGTTGCCACTCATCGTGGTTTGGGAAGTTCTGTACCTAGTATGTATGTAGTTCAGCTCTCTTCTTTGCATTCTGGACGTAGCTCTGCGACATGCCGATCTTTTTAGCCAAATCACGGCTTGAGACGTTGGGATTTGCTTTAATCATCCGCTTCTCCTTTCCCTCCGTCTTTTTGTTCTCCGGTCCCGGTTTTCTTCCAGCTCCTTTGCCGTGGTCCAATGTCAACCGCTCCTGGAACCGCTTCAACACTCTGGAGACGGTTGAATCAACAATCAATATGTAACTAGCGATTTGAAATTGGTTCACTGTTGTAGAACCCCTTGGTCCGAATTACACCTTGAAGCCAGCACCTTGTTATACATATTTGCGCCTTTGTTTTGATTTGCTGTGTTATTTTGACAGAGTATTTGAGAGTGTGTTCATGTGAGTTCATTATAAGGGGTGCATTATTGAGCTTGGGACCGAGCTTGGGACGATGTTCTAGTACTGACTGAGCCAAGAAAAAAATCGTTTTTGTATGGGACCTACTGGTCTTAGAGTTAGTCTATGGTTGAATGGTGAATATTCAACATTTTTCCCAACTGCCGGTGCGACCGGTCAGGAAATTCCAGGTGTTTGGAAAGAATTTGTTCTCTCGACTCGCGTTGGTTCACCTCCATTTTCGTTGAATCGAAAAACACGACTTCGATTTTGACAGCATGTAAACAATACACATCAATGAGAAAGTGTGCAAAATTTGGTTGATTTTTACCCAAAGGTAAAAAAGTTATGCCCTGTTGAATGTGTTGCAATAATTTCGTGTTCACCCTTTAATTAGCAAACGGAATGAAATTTAGCATGTGGTGATTTTTGAAGACAAAAAATGTTTCTATGTTGGTTTAGGACCCTTTCCCATCTTAAGGGGGGGAGGTCTCCGATTAAAATGAAATACAATATTCTGCATGACTCGAGAACTAATCAAGCAAATGGAACCAAATTTAGCATGTGGTGGTTTTTGAAGACAAAAATGGTTTTTTGTGGATTTGAGACCCCTGCCTTTTCTGAAAGGGGGTGATCCCATACAAATAAAACGCAAATCCTTGCATAGCTCGAGAACTAATCAAGGAAATACAACCAAATTTGGCAAGTGGAAGTTTTTGAAGGAGAGAAATGTTTCTATGGTGATTTAAGACTTTTCCGCCATATGAGGAGTGGGTGGCTCTCAAACAAATAGAACACAATGTTCTGCATAACTCGAGCATTAATAAAGCAAATGGAACCAAATTTTTCATGTGGAGGTTTCTGAAAAAGATAAATGTTTCTAAGGCGGTTTGGACTCCTTCGCCTTCTGGAAGGGAGGAGAAGGGGCATTCATACAAATGAAACACCAATTTTTGCATTACTCGGGAACTAATCAAGCAAATGGAACCAAATTTGGAATGTCGAGGTTTTTTGAGGCAAGAAATGTTTCTAAGATAGTTCAAGACCGATTGGCGATGGCGATGAAGATATCTTACCGATCGGCGTGAAAATGTGTATGCAGGGGTATTTGGAGCTGGGAAAGGTTCTTATGGTTGTTTGAGACCTCTTCCCTCTTCTGGAAGGCGGGAGGGCTCTCATACAAATGAAACACAAATTTCCGCATAACTTGAGAACAAATCAAGCAAATAGAACCAAAATTGGAATGCAAGAAATGTTTCTATGGAGATTCCAAACACAAATTTAACCAAACATGAGAATTATCCAGATAACTAAAACACAAACTGTGCACACTAAGTTTTTTTTTTGGGGATATGTTCTATTTTAGTATGGAACCGTGTAAAAAAAGACTAAATAGAGTTGATAAATTCACATGCTTATACATTTTATATTGCTTCGATTTTGTTTGTATGCGTTACCTTTCCATAAAATGATACACTTTTTAAAATTTTGAGTATTTACACCAAGAATTGTGAATTTTTTGAAAAACTGCCATATGATTACTATTGGCCCAAAACGTAAAATGTGATCTGAATAAGGTCGATAAGCTGTTCCGTTCTGGAATTATCGCCGAAAACAACCCGTGTAAAAAAAACCGAGCAAAAAAAACCTTAGTGTATTTCTCAAGTGAGGAGAATGTTCTGATAGAAGCTTAAACCCCTTCTTAGTCAAAAAAAAAACTCTTCCTGTTTCCTCTTCTCTTTCTTCATATTTATGATGTTCTGGGTCATCAATTAGGCCTTAGACTCATGTGTTTTCACAGACAGAAGAATTGATGTGGAACAAATCTGCGGAAGACAGTGTACACTTCAATTCAGTCTGTGATTTTATACAGCCATTTTCCTTTTGGGGTAGGGACCCCTTAGGTCTGAAGGGGTTAATATACTTTACAAGGCGTAATATTTATAAATTTTTCATGTTGCCCGAAGTGTTCTCTATTGAAGTTGATGCGTAGAAATATTCCCGATTGATTGGTGCAAACATTTTGAAAATCTTTCGAGAAGTGACCGAGATATTAACGCTCAAAACCTGACCACTTTTCGTGACGGCCGCAATGTGATTTTTTTTTTAAATTGTACCCCAGTATAGCAAAAGAAGACTTTTTTAATGAATTACTTTTTTTAGCATTATTTTGGATTTTGTCATGTTTATTTAAAAACCCACCTACCCCAGTTTCTCCTTTTTGTGCAGCAAAATGTAGAATAAGTGAAAAATTCTAAGTTTTGTTGTTTTGATGGCATATTTATAATGTTCTTTTCTTGTCTGGCACATAAAAAAACACTTCTCCTGCAAATTATTTTTTTTTCTTCAAGAAAGGTCAAACTATAGTAGAAATTATGCATGTCAAAATAAAGTGCCCACTTCTTATTTTCTTAAAAAAAAAACAAGTAGATCCAGTGTGTTGAGTGATAAGTAGTTGATGTGTCCTCCCCTGGCCTGCAACAGTTTTTGCAAACGTTTCGGCATACTCTCCACCAGATTCTTCAGGTGTTGTGGGTCAAGATCTTCCCAGGCGTTCTCAAGTGCATGAAAATAGTTATGTTTGTTGGTAGCTCCTGTCTTATCAACTCGTGAATCCAAGATGGTCCACAGATTCTCTATTGGGCTGGACTCTGTGGGGGCCATTCCATAGGTTTAATGCGGCAGGAACGGAAGAATGCCTTTGACTTCTTCGCGGTATGTTTTGGGTCATTATCTTGCTGGAACACAAATTTGTTTTCCAGCCCAGTTTTAACCAACATAACCTCCAAATTCTCACGCAATATGTCGATGTAGGAATCGGTTGTCATAATTCCATCGATTTTTACCAAAGCACCAACACCCGCCCAAGAAAAACACCATCACGTTCCTTCCACCATGCTTAACGGTGCCCTGGATATGTCGATCATGAAGCGCCTCTCCAGGTCTATGCCATACACGAGCTCGTTTTTTACTGTTGAACAACTCGAATTTGGACTCATCAGTCCACAAAACAGTCTTTCAATATTCTAAAGGTTTATCAGCATGTTCCCAAGCAAATTTGAGTCGTTTCGCTCTGTTGACTTTGCCAATAGAAGGCAACGTCTTACAAAACCTGCTCTTCATACCGTGTTCAGCGATCCTTCTGCGTAGAGTACTGTCCGAGATCGATTGTTGAATCACTTCCTTGATCTCTCTGAGGGTAAACTTTGGATTTTTCTTAATTTCTCGAATGATTCTCGCATCTGTTCGGTTTTGGTACTTTGCGAAAAGTTTGGTAACCGCTGCTTTGCTGTATCCATACTTATCGCCAACCTTGCGATGCGATTCACCTTTCTCGATGTCACAAATAACACATTTTCGGATCTGCAAGGGAATAGTTTTGCTTGCCACCGTATTATCCATGGTTATTGAGATAACTCACATTGAATCTTTCTGACCGACAACTGAAATCCGTAAGAAGATCAACAAACACTTGGAAACGTCAAAAATATTGAATACGAGGGGCGTTTGGATGTAAAAATTACATACACATAATATATTTTCCATTGGGCACTTTATTGTGACACACTTAATTTACACCACGTATGGTTCAGAAAATAATTTTGCAAAAATGTGTATTATCCATTGCAAAAATACACATGCATCTTCAAAATAATAATACTATCATGCTTAGAAATAGATATGAATACGATATAATGAGTTTTTCAATGACTTCAGAGATGAAGCGTGTTCATGAGGAAAGTGGGCACTTTATTTTGGCGGTGGCTGTATGTTCGAGCAGAATCCGCCTGGTGTCTCCACTAGCATTTTATGTCCTAACATTTCTGTCACTGTCAGTAAAAATGTTCAGTGGAGACACAAATGTCAGATGGTAAGACAGATCTGTTCAGACATTTTTACTGGCATAAATATCTGTTTTTTCTACAGACATAATGTCAATTTAAAATGGCGCAACTTCAAATAATGCATAAATAAGTGTTTCGGTTCATTTCAGATTTTCAGAAGCGTCATTGTTACCGATTTTTTACGCTGTTGAAAATTAATAAGCATGAGTTCTGATAAAGGATTTTCGCGGTCGGAAATCACTCGACTTATAAGTTTATATGGACAAAACCAGTGTTTACGGAACTTCAAGAGTGCGTGGTACAAAAGAGTGGATTTAAATAAAACGGGAATGTGTAGAAATATCGCGAAATTTTGGGTGCAGCGTTGACGGTGTATAAAATAAGATGAAATCACTGAGCTCCACATATGTGAATGAAAAGAAGAAACTGAGGACATTTTTCGCTCGTCGTTGTGTAGTGTCCGCGGCCTGAGTTTTCTTCTCCCGACATTGTTTAATTTTTTGAAAGTAAATAAAATCAATCCGTTCGTCTCAAAAATCGTCACAAGAATGACGGAATCTGCTTGATTTCGAAATATCTCTAACTGTACCTGATCGTACTAGATTTCAGATCAGTTGAATGCATTCTCATTTTCAACCTCCCCCCGCCCTTTTTTATACCGAAAACCAACTATGTTCCTTTCACTCATTTTTAACATCGATTCCATCGCTTGGCCCTTTCAATTCATCGAGTAAATATAGTTTTTCCTCGAATCAAAAACCTAGCAACCGCTCAATTTTTCAGTAGCGGGAGATACGAAATTTAACCTTACATTAACAACTCTTTCTATGAACGTGTTGAGGCTTTATCTCTGACCGTTTGTTTTGATTCCTGTCCGTGTACTTTTAAAGTTGACAAGTAGTGCACAAGAATAAATTTTGCTGTGATGGTATCACAGTTTCGTCAAATGAAAAGTAAGTATTACAATAATTTTCCCGGCTTCGAATTATATTTATTCCATACTCTACACGTTGTTCTACTAGGACGAATTTAAGTTCATTGATGCTGCAATTGTTTTGTGGAAAAGCAGCAGTAATTTTCAAAAGATATGTGCGAAATTTTATTCTTTCTACAGAAACCTTCATGCGTAAATTTTCTCAAAGCAAATTTGTCTCGCCAAAGCCCAGCATTAGAAAAAGACAGACATGAAATATGTTAAGACAGAAAATGCCCGTAGGAACACCAGGTGAGGGAATAACGATCTATTGTAGAATTACTTACACTCACATCTTACTTTCGTTACATTGGTGCTCCAGTAACATTTTCAAAGTCGTTGCTTAGTATATTTCATTGGTAATGTGCGACTACATGTGTTTGTAACCTGATATTAAAAAGATGGTAATAATTTTAATATTTTCTATTATAAGAATTTCTCCAGTTGTTGAACTTTGAAGATCATTGACCTCGGAATTGACTCCATTGCCGAATGCGCACTTATTCCAAGTAGACGAATGGCTTCCCTTCATTAATTGTGAATTAAATTTCATAGCAGGACAAGGCATGCGAATTGAAAAATAATGGCTATGAAAATACATGCTTACTATATTTAGCAAAAATGTTTCAGCTATTGTTGGTGTTTTTTTCTAACCACAACCATCATTATTCTAAGCGTAATTTCATAACTCTCTTCACGGGTTTTGCGCACGTCCCCAACAGAGATAGGATGACTCACCATCATGTTCACTGAGGTTGATAAGAGCGATTTTGTTTTTTTCCTTTCATGTTTGAGCCATGTAAGAACAGGATTGTTCATGTTCACTGACATAGATTCCAAATAACCGAGGGGTCCTGGAAAGTTATCTAACAATTAAGAAGAATTAAAACACAAAAAAGCCTAACAACATCACTAACCTATCGCAATCCCGCTCCGTCATAACCTTGAACCGAGATCTGTATACAAACAAACCGCACTTTGCCACACCCCTCGCACGAGATGCAATCTACACTCGACCCACCATAGAAATTATTACGTTTACAATCGCGCTTCTTCTGATAACCGCTGACTCACGTTGCCGGTGCTTTCGCCTGTCGAGACCGGCGGGATTTGTCGCGCAACGTGACCGGCATCCGACGAACGAATCAAAACAAACCGGATTGACCAACACTGATGCAAATTTGCTCGAGTGTGGTGAAATTCATGTTTGGCTGTATGGCAATGCCTGGAAACATGTCAGAATGTGGGATGAGTCATCGCGACCCGCGAGTGGCATGAAAAAACATGACGATCGGATTCAATTTGCCGCCCGACGCATGGCCGGGGATGATAACGCTTTATTTTGCTCTTGAGTATAAATAGACCCTGGAGGGGCAGCTGACTGCATCAGAACACGAAGATGGCTACAAACAGTAAGAGCAACGCAATCGCTGCAGTCGCCACTCAGGCCCAGTTTGTTGGAATCATCCCCGAGTACGATGGGGACACAGACGATTGGAGCGTTTATCAGGAAATTCTGGAGGAGTACTTCAAAGCCAATGGAGTACCGGACGGAAGCAAGGTGTCGGTGTTGATCAGTGTTATTGGAGCTGATACTTATCGATTGTTGCGTGATCTGTGCCATCCGGACTCGCCAAAGGACAAAAGCTACGCGGAATTGTGTGCAATGCTGGCCAAGCAATTTCTGCCGGAAATTGCGATTTTCCGCGAGAGGGCCAAGTTTTACCGAGCGAAACAGCAACGTGGTGAGGATGTCAAGACGTGGTACGCCCGGCTGAAGAATTTGTCGGTGAACTGCAAGTTTGGAGAGCATCTGGAGCCTTTGCTGTTGGATAAGTTCATTGTTGGATTGCTACCCGGTCCAGTTCAAGACCGGCTGTGCGAGGAAAGCGAGAAATTGTCGTTGAAGGAAGCGCTTAATTTGGCTGCCAATCGAGAATCTGCTATGGACGATGATGTCATTGCTGGCGACATGGCTGATATGCATTTGGATGATTTGAGAGGAGGTCGCAGGAAGCATGGCGGTGGTCATCATCACCGTGGTCACCGTCATCATCATGATCATGATCAACTCGGCGCTGGTAGACATGGATATCACGGAAGACGCGGAGGTCACGGTCCACCACATCACGGACGGCACGGCCATGGACCTCATGGTCACGAAATGCCCTTCGGATTCGGTCCACATGGTTCACATGGTCCACATGCTTGGAGAGCTCATCAGATGGCGCAGTTTGGTCCTAGAGGATTCCATGGCTTCGAAGGAATGGGACCATGGTTTGGAGAAATGCGTCGTCACAATATGGAACGTTGGGCCAAGAAATGCCGCAAGATGAAGGGTCGTCGGGCCAAGTCGAGCTCCAGTAGCTCTAGCAGTAGCAGCAGTAGCAGTTCTGACAGTGAAACCGAAGACGAGAAGAGGTGTAAGGGTCGTCATCACAAGGGACACAAGAAGCATGGTGGTCAGTTTGCGCACCGCCACGAGGGAGGGCCAGGAAAGTGTCCCCGAGGAAAGCGATGTGAAAGAAAGGAGCGAGAGGAAGCCGACCCGATAGTTACGGAGAATACGGAACCGGAACTGATTGAGTGAAGAGAGGAGATTGAATCAATTATTTATATGACAAACTTTTTGTAATGTTTAGCCGTATAACCAAAGAAAAACGAATATAATAAAATAAGCTAGGATAAAAAATTATAAAAAGCTATAGAAATATAAAAAAATTATAAAAGGTTATAAAATAATGAAACAAGATTTTCCATAACTGCTATCATATCACATCCCATGGCGATCCTTATTCCTAATCACTTTAGTTGAGGAAGTTGTTTGTTGTTAACGCAAAAATCTGCCAATTTTGAAGATGAATAAATTCTGTTTCAACACGAGTACCAGTGGTGTTCATATAGTTTAATAGTGCGAAAGAAAATTCATTTGTTCGAGCAGGTATGATTGTACATTCGAGTGATGAGTGCAAGGTAAGCAAGGGAGCTTAAGGCTCTTATCAGCGCTTGTTTGCTGTTTGGTTATCTAGAAGATTTGTTGCAACTATTTATTGTATGTTTATCGTGGCGTTGAGTTTCAGTAGAAATAGAAATAATTTAATTTGTTCGATTTGATTCACAGTTAGAGGTTTTCAACAGCTTTTGGTCATTTCAGAGCATGCTGTATACAGGGTTTGGTAGTTGGAGCACAGGGAACAGACATTAATATCCATATACGTTTTCTTGAAAAACGTGTGTATAAGTAAATATGGGCATCCGGTATAAAAATCAAGTGCAGAGAAAAACAAGCAACCATGCTTTTTATTGATAAACATTGACATGACAGTTATTGCTCAACTGCAGCGCCGCCTACCAGGAGCATAACGACATACATTTGAAATGTCGGTTTAAAGTTTCATACAAGTAGCAGACCGCAGATGAACGTCTGATCTCTGTGGTTGAAGTGCTACTTTGAAAACAACATGTAATTTGAACAAATAAAAACATTTTTTTCACATTGATACCAATTCATTTGAACCAGTTCACTGTTTGAAAAATCGTCGATTAAATTCAGGATGCCCACCTTTGAGAGAAACGATCGAAAAACGCATTGTATGCTGCTTGCAGGTGTTCTGGTATTACATCATACCCCATTTAGCCACTAGATGTCCGCAGTTGAATCTGTTTTGATTTATGAGCCGGTGCGGCGTCCTGTTGAAAAACCCAAGGTGTTTAACCAAAATTAGCTTGTGATCTCGGCTCAACAGCATTCAGTAGAAGCAATTCTCGATGGGATTGTTGATTGATGTTTACCCTTTATGGAACACTGAAGCAGGGTGTTGTCGTCGAATGGCCGTCAAAATGTCGGGGTCGTTTCTGTCAATCAAATCCTACAGTTTTGCTTGTTTTCCAACATTACTGCTGCGGTTCTTCGCAGCAATGCCGTAGCTTTTATCATTCGTTGCATTTTGTTTGCTTGATTGTAAGATCCTGTACTTTTTGGATGTTGCATGGCCTGGTCTTGTGGCCTCTTTTATAGGATTCGCCAGTTGAATTAGTCTTCCGTCAGTAGTTTTTTTACTTATATTAGGTGCATTTGCTGTGGTTGGATGTCCAACACCAACCTGTCTTTTAGTATAATCAGTCTCTAGGTATGTACTTGTTGATTGGACTGTCCACAAAACTTCTGCACACGCTTAAACTGGGTAGCTCCTGAACAATATTCCGCTGCCTCCTTCCTGCTTTGAATAAAACAATTACTACGTTTTTCTTCTAGGTTCATTTTTCCGGTTCAAATACGATAACGAAAACAAGTTCCACGCCAACAAGCGGTAAGATTCAGGGTAAACAAGGCAATCAATTGTGCATATGCTTTGGAACCAGATCACTGTACAGTGTGTCTCACAATGGGTGTCATCTTTTTCATTCTTGGGTTATTTCAGTTGGGTAATTTTTACAGCGGAATTGATTATACCCGTTTTGAGTGTATTCTTGTGACAGCTTATTGCTGAAGATAAATAAGCTGATTCCGTTTGTTTATAAAGCAAGTTTTAAAATTCCCTTTTTTTAAACTAAAACATTTACAGTACCCGATCTTGAAATTTCCAGCGTAAAGCAGTTGATGGAGTTGCTGAAAGCAAGCTTAATGAAGTCTCGAGTATTTCATGTTAAGGGCTTAAAAGCCATTTGTAAACAATGACTTTAAATGTCAATTTCTCTTGAATCTTAAATCACTCTCTTGAAATAAAAGCAGCATCTGGTAAAATAATGTTAGTTCTGCCATATGGAGTAGCTGGATATAGTAAGATTCTGTTGATTCGTGAGAGATCAGTGTTTAAAGTCATTGTTTACAAATGGCGTTTAGGCTCTAATCATGAATTACTCGAGAAGTAATCATTTTTGCAGCATCATTTTGGATTTCGGATTGGATGTAAATAAACAAGAATTAAAAAAAAATTTCTGCTTGAAAGTCAAATATTTATGTCAAAAATAATGTGTAAACAGATCCGTCTTAACATCGAACATATGTGTCTCCACTTGTCATATTCTTTGACAGTAACACCAAATTCAAAATGCTAGTGAAGACACCGGGTAAATTTCCATAGAACTTGTCATGAGTTTGCTTAGAAGGTAGACCAAAATTTCACCCAGAAGGTTTTATGATAATTTGTCTGGCCGGTTCTCCAATGTTGTGACACCAGATTGCCCGGCGAAGCTTTCATTGGTAAAGTTTTGTTACTGTGAATTACGATTTTTTTTTTAAAAAAGGTTGTGTTGAAAGAAGGGAATTAATTTTGGACTCCCACGTTTAAAATCCAACGTAGTCAGTTTCAAAAATTGCGAAATTGTTGAATTAGGCTAAATCGACCATGTACATTGTTTTGAAGGATCATAGTTCCACTAATACGCTAACATTGAGTATTTCGAACAATAGTTTTTCGTTCATGGAAACGTTTATGGACATACACGGTAAATGTAGAGAGATATCAGCAATTTCGTAATTTTCAAACCTAATATGTAGGTTGAAAAAATAAAATTACTTTTTTTGGTTTTTCTTGCTCCAGGATAAGTCGACTGGCAGTTATAGGCAAACATTGCCGACTTTAATAAAGAATAAAAATTAGAGTTTTAAAATGGTCTTATCTGTAGATTCTTGTTTTTGTTTTTTTTTTCACAGTGTGTATGATCAGGTTTTTTTAGAATGGTAAAATTAGTATCTGAAACTTGGCCAAAGTCACCTTACAAACCAAATTAAACCGTTTTGGTCTTACCATTTCTTCAACCATCAATAACATTTTTACACAGTCACTTTTGGAAACGTAGTCGTGATCCAAAATGAGGCACTACTATGGTGAAATGGCATCATCTAAAGAACGTAAGAAGCCTGCCATATTTCAGCAGACTTGTAAATAGCCATATTTCAAGAGAGCGCAATCTCTAAAATGTTCGAAGACATTCCAGCTATATTTTGGTGGCGTCTCGTCCGCATGTTCAACCTGTTCATTGGACAAGTAGTTTTTATCTATTTACACGTATGTATACTTTCTTTGTTCTTTTAGATTCTTCGATCTTAGATTTCCCCGAAAATTTATAACAACATCTACAACACGCTACAACCAAAGCGTGTTAACCTTCGCGAATCTACATTTTTGATAATAGCTTCAAGGTCAACTGGACGAAGGGATCAAATTTTTGCTATAAGAATTTTTCTTGGGGGTTGAATCATTCAGCTTCGAACTATTCTGCAGCTAATATAACGGCCAGAAATGAGGAAAGGAGATTTGAATTTTCCCATTTGAATAACTATATCAAAAACTCTTGCTGCCAGCAGTTAACGTTTCATCCCATAAGAATTTTATGGGTTTCTTACTGCCAAGTTGCTCTTTCGTGTTTCACTAATTTCTCCAAATCATGTGCGTAAATTAGAGTGAAAAATCCAGGTACTGTTTACGAAATCAAAGGTATTGGTCATTTAAATAAGCTGGGGCATATTTTTTTATAATTGGAATGGTGTCACCATGTTCAACAGTTCGGAATAATTCAATCGCTGATTAAAATGTTTCTTATTTCCGTAATTTCCAGCCTGAGGCTAGTTCGTCAAGCCAGGGAGACGACTTGGACCCTATAAATCGAACCCATCAACACATGGTCCGGAACCAACGGCTTTTCTCCCATAGCGAAGGTAGTAGTGATCAAAAATGTTTCGTTGATAACTAGTTATATTGTGGACCTATGAATCTAGAAAAATTGGGTCTATCGATAAAACTCGATTGGCCTTACATTTATATCAAATTGTTTTATTTATTGCTTATTTTGCTTTATAACCAATGAAAGGTGACGATATGCATTTGAACACATTGAGGCTTATTACGGATTCCACTTCACGGCGAAAACGAAGTGAAAACAAAAAACCTTATTACGAATGCCACCCAAGTGAAAATAATATGGAAGAGTTCATCCGAGGTGACGATTCGAATGAACTCGGAGTTATTATGGTTGCCACGGCACCATCACGCCACCGCAAAAAGTGACGCAAACCATACATTTTCTGATGGCTAGTACGATTTTCACTTCACCATCACTTCCACCTCACGGAGTTCATTTTTGATCACGGTGATACCAGTAATAGCATAAAAAAGGGAGGTGATGTGTTAGTGACGTGGAAGTGATAGTGAAGGTGACTACTGTAATAAGCCCCATTCAGCGAATCTTCTGTAGGGTCTCCAGTAATTATTAGATTATCTTGGGATGTTCAAGTTCATAAAAACTGACTTGAGTTTAAAACTTAAGATATACACTAGTAACCCTAAGTTCTTGGGCTATACAAAACTACGATATTTATTCAAACATATTCAATGAATATTTTGAAACGTGGGAGCCATACGGAAGCTAGTTTTAAAATTAAAAAAGCTTCGACCGTGTCAGATATTCAATATGCAGATATGCAGCTTGGAGTGAGTAAGCGTTTTGTTTTTCGTACCTTGAAATGGTTCAAGGAAACTGGAAATGACCATATTCAACACAAAGGTAGTGTCAGCCGAACTGCAAGAACGAAAAAGATCAAATGTGTGAGGGAGCGAATAAGACGTAATCGGGCCATATCTGACTGTAAATTGAGCAACCAATTTCAAATATCCCCGGTTTCAGTGAACATGCTCCTCAGGCATGATCTGAAATGCAAGCCGTACAAGAAACAACGGGTTTACGGGTTGACGGAGCGTCAAAAGCAAGCCAGGGTCCTAAAAAGCAGAAATCTTTTGGTTCGGCCCTGTGACTGCGAGATTTCAAAACTGTGAGGACTCATAATCAACAAAATGATCGTGTGCATGGCAAAAGTCATGCCAATATTCCAAGAGGTAAACTAGCTGTAGAACGCTATCAGAATATATCGAAAATCAAGGTATGGGGCACCGTTTCACGAAAAGGAAAACTTCCTCTTCTTTGCATATAACCTTGTAAAAATCAACACTGAATATTACATCAAGCAAGAACCATCTACTTTCTCATGCTTCAACGCTGTGCGGGAATACACCATATTGTGTCCAACAGGGTCCAGCTCCAGCTCTCAAGGCAAAGAAGATACAAGCGTGGTGTACGGAAAATTTGCCCAATTTCATCACAAGCGAAGAATGGCATGCATCTTCACCGGATCCCAACCCATTTGACTACTTCCTTTGTTCACCATATAGGCCATACGGAAGGGTTGTCTTCAGATCGATTCAAGAAACATTTGGTTGATCTTTGGGACCAAATTCCTCAGAAAATCGTGCGTGCCAGCTGCGATGGGTTTACAAAGCGTTTGCGCAAAGTTGTCAAGGAAAAGGGCGAGAGATTCGAATTGAATTAATATGGTTTATTTCTATAACATGTATCTTTCAAATGAAAAATAATTGCTGTAATCTCCTTTTGTTTTAGTGACACCTATTGTGAGACATCCTGTAGAAAACTCAATTTGTTTTGGATATTTTGCTATGAAAAACAATTTTCCGCAACACTAGGACTTTTTTCTTAAATACTATTTACTGCTTAATGAAACCAACCACGATATTGCAGTAAAGTTTGACAGCTGTAGCCATTTGGCCGTACGTTAATTTTTATGGCAGCCAATAGGTTCTATGAAGGTTTTATGAAGGTGCTCAAGCGGTCATGGCATCTTTCACTAGAATATTTTCAAAATCTTTATTAAAGGTTTTATTAATTTGTTTTCACAACCGTCTACAGAGTGGGCCACTTCCTACAAATTGCGGCTCTAAAGAAGCATAGAGGAGGTGTTGGTAGACAAAAAAGTTTTGAATGTAGTTTTATCAACAAAGTCGGCAGGCGTGCTTCACGGTTGGAATAAAACCAAAATTGTTACTCGGGTTATGAAGCAGGAACTTCACAAACATCCTGCGACCATAAAAACAGTTCAATAATTCAAAAAGCATGGGTCAATGTAAGGACATTTGTATTTGTAGTGCAAGTTGAATGAAGTGAACATGGCAAAACACAACAACGATCTTTTACTTGATACTTAAAAAATTTAAAAAGAGTACCATTGGATACATGCCCTTTCGCTCAATTTTCAAAAACATCTGTTAGATTTTCCTACCTGCCGCATCTGACGGAACTATTAACACTTTCCCTTCACATCTTTCATTCTAGCCAAAAACATTATTGTTCACTCTTGGTGCCTCATGGTGATGAGCGAACATCTCCTTCTACATCATAATCGTTACTCCTCGCACGGAGAATAAATAACATAAGAATTAATGTTAAAACGACGGTTAAAAGACGGATTTTTGGATTTGTGGCAAATTGCTTCGTATGTTTCAATTTAAACGTAAAAAACCATTATCAGTGCCTATATATAAACGTACTACGACGGGGCAGATGAATAAATGTGCAGAACATATGATACTGGTCAAATTCTTAATACCCCATGCAAGCCGGCAGCATGAGATTAAGCCCTCTCATCTTCGGTAAGGTGGCAAGTTTGACAAACAGGAGATAATGAAAAATGTTAATTAAAACTTTGGCGGTAAACTTGCCGAATTGTAGACCTGAAAGCCCATTATATTGATCTAATGATTAGTCTTGTTAAAAGTCATGCTCGTTAGGTTTAAAAACATGGATTTTCAGAAAACATTAGATAACATAGTAAAATTGTTAAGTAGATATTTGGTCTGGTACTGATCCTCTGAGAACGTGGGAAAGCTTAATACTAATTGTAGAACTATGCAGCTGTTTTAAGTACGTCTGAAGGCATCGTCGGAAATATGATAAATTTACGAAATCAGAAACTAGAGCTTTCCGATTTTTTCAAATTATTCCATTTGTAAGACTTCTTGAACTTATTTCCATGAAGTGCTGTTATAGAAAGCAGTGAATTGCAATAGATTTGGAGTCGACTGAAAGCGAAGGATTCCAATTTAGTTCTTTTGATAAATTTTGCAACATACTCATTACGTCAGTTGCACGGAGGAATCAAAGTACTCAGAAATGGGTGTTTTTTCACCCACCTTTGATATAAGTGAACTAACCCACAAGGTGGGTAAAAGCGTTTTACCCATAAGTGGGAACAACGTCTGTACGTTAAAGTGAATGTGCACTTTTCACCCATCTCCTCGAGCCAGTGATATTTTTGGATGGGTTAAAAGTATCCATCTAATCAACGTCGATTAATTGCTACAAAGAAAAAAGTAATTCATTTCAAGCCAAAGGAGGCGTAAACAACGCAATTGGTTGTAGTCTTTGATGCGTCATACAAGAATGTTTGCAATCTTTCATACAACAGGCTTGATTCAGGCGTTATCTGGCTTAAATTTACATAAAATATCCCATTATCGGTCGGTGCGAATCAAAACAAACCCAAAAAAGGAGAGAGTTCCTCTCCCATGTGAGCATCAGTAAACAGAGTGCACACAATAGATCGCTAAGAATAAACTATACAAGCCACAGTGGTACATGAGCGTCTTTCCATGCGTCAATTTTCGCCTGTTGAAGTGGCGGACTTGTTCCGTCGCTACAACCTACCCCGCAGTGGGATGTTAGGCAAAGATTGACGTCCATGGTTCGAGTACCATTGGATACATGCCTTTCGCTCAATTTTCAAAAACATCTGTTAATTTTCCTACCTGCCGCACTCTGACGGACCTTTCAACACTTTCTCTTCACATCTTTCATTCTAGCCAAAAACATTGTTGTTCACTCTTGGTGCCGCATGGTGATGAGCGAACATCTCCTTCTATCCCATTATGTTCTGCCAAATCTAGCATTCCCTCTATGTGCATTAGATAACGCAGAAAATTCAGTGTTTCTTTTTATCTGTGTATTTCAAAAAATTGTTCAGGAAAATCTTAAGATATTAAGAAAGATATTAACACATTTTATTTAATGATATTTTATACAAGCAATAATACATCGAATGAAACTTTAACGCTTATGTTCTAAGCATTTATCGTTTCTAAAAATCAAAAATCACCTTGCTTCTACACTACAAAT
>JASCZW010007024.1:0-76055 GCA_034211315.2 Aedes japonicus | reverse complement strand
TTGTTTATTATGTATATTAATGACATGCGACATGTTTTACGATTTTGTGACATTAATCTGTTTGCAGATGACACTGTGTTGTTCATTGCAGCTAAAGATTTAAATGAAGCCGTTACCCATTTGAACGAAGATTTGCGTTTTCTAAGTAGATGGTTGAAATGTAAGCAATTGAAATTGAATATAAGCAAAACTAAATTTATGGCAATATCGCAGAATCGAGTAAATGAGGATGTCTCAGTTACAATTGATGGTGAGACAATTGATCGCGTTCGGGAGATTACATATCTTGGCGTGATTATTGATGACAAGCTAAAGTTCAACGCTCACATTGATAATGTCATCAAGAAAATTGCCAAAAAGTATGGAATTCTATGTCGATTGAAAAACGATTTAACAACTTGCAGTAAAATACAGCTATACAAATCAATGATCTCTCCTCATTTGGATTTTTGCCCTTCAATTTTATTTTTGGCCAATCAAACACAAATACTGAGGCTACAGCGTTTGCAGAATAAAATAATGCGTTTGATTTTGAGATGTAACAGATTCACTTCCTCGACTTTAATGTTAGACGCGTTGCAATGGTTATCGGTGAAGCAGAGAATTGTATATTTGACTATGGTGTTCATTTTTAAAGTAGTTAATGGTTTGCTGCCTCGATATTTGTGTGATCGAATTGAAAGAGGAAGTGATATTCATAGATACAACACTAGAAACGCGTATGAAATAAGAACACCGAATTTTTTGACATGTGCTTCACAAAACTCATTATATTTTAAAGGAATAAATGTTTTCAATTCGATGCCAAGACACATTAAACGTGCGCCAACACTTTCAGAATTTAAAAGACTATGTATTTCACACGTTAAAACTGTTTGCTAAACAGTAAGCAAATTTTTTTTAAATCATTTATGAAGATTGTAACTGACGATGTTTTACTGATATAAAACGGATTATTTTGTATGGACTATTTCTTGTACGGTTATGTTACTTTTTTTTTGTTTTTTTAAATGAAGATTGTATTTTGACGAAGTTTTTACAAACGGATTATAATGAGTTGGCTATTTTCTTTTTACATACTTTTTTTCTCACTTTTATCAACACTACAAACTATTTTGTTCGTCACGGTGATGATGTTGAAATTTGTTTCATGTTGTTGTAGTTAAAAAAATAAATAAAGAAAGTAGTCTACAATTGTTTGAGCCTCGCGCGCGGTATACAGGTATAAAGGACTTCTTTTGAATTCATGAAAAAAATTGGCCTCTTATGTTTGAGAAGATACCATGAAATAGTAGTGGGTTGTCTGGCTGATTGTCGGGGAATTCCTTGCCAATTCTGTTGTGGTTGAACGTAAAAGTTTGACAAGGGCCGGTCCAGGATTTTTTCGGTTTGGAAATTTTCTTGATTTCCCTGGTTGGGGATATCCTTGGTCAACCCAAAACTAAGCTGGTGGCTCCATTAGTGTTGGAACTGCATTGGCTCTGTAGCGGGTAGGATCGGATATTGGCTTGTCTTTTGATAATGTCCTTAAACGGGATTCTGTGATTTGAATTGTAATAGGATTTCCCGATCGCTGGGAATACTTGCGAACATTTGTGGTTGACATGAATAGCTTTTCACAATTATATCGCTGTAAAGCAAATGAACAGTTTTGGAAGAAGTTTATATCTGTAGATGAAATCAGTTCGTTTTTTGCATAACTGGTTGAATTGCTTTGAATAAATTATCTAATAGATAAATCGTCTAGCTCAAACCTTTGTAGGGGTAAGTGGCGGGACCATCATCATCATCATTTATGCATCGCCAATCGTAGCAAAACGGGGCGAGGAACTAATTTAACTCATAGGCCAGAAATCGTATCAGAAACCACAAAATCATCCAATTGACATCAACTATAGCAAAACAAACAACCTTCGCACCCGTATCACATTTGTGGCAAATTGTTTGTTGTGAAAATTTATTGCCACCCAGTTTTGCAGACTTCCAAGAAGCGTGTCATTATTTGCACCTGCTGCTGCAGTTGTCGTTGTTCGCTTTTTCCAAGTTCGTGACATTTGAACTATCCCCGCAATTCATTGGAAGAAAAATTGACTCTCCGTACGTGCATCGCTCGAGTATTACCCGTTATCAATGTACGTAATCAAAAGGATTTGAAAACATTGAAAACCATAATTTCCGAGAAAGACATTTCCTGCATTGATGATATCATGCTAATAAACATCATTTGCACGCGCCTTCCAAAGATTGCCTTGATAAGCAACATTTTGACGTCGTTCACAAATAGACGCTCGGCTCCCCATTACGAGCTGTAGCAATGTAAATTAATCATGGTGCGGTAGAACTCATTACTCCATAGATGAGACGACTGTACATATTAGCACAAACTACACGAGACGCACACTTCAAAGACTCACTCGCATAGGGGTAGGAACTAAACCAATCGAAAGTGTTTCACAAGCTGACATTAATTCGTGGAATATGCCATGACAGTGGTGATGAAACGTCAACGCTTCTTTTGCCATTGGTTTCATAGCAGTTTTAATTAGAAAGTGAGTCATCGTCATTTCTGAAGTGGAACATGTAAAGTGATGTAAGGCTTGCTCGCGACAAAATCTGGACACCCCTAAATATCTCTGGAAATACTTCATCAACGCGTGAAATATTTCGCATGACTGATTTTTGGTGATGCTACAAGCTTTTAGATCGAAGATGGCGTCGAAAGGAGAGCAAGTGCGAAAGGCAATTGTGTGCGGTCGCAATGAAAATCCGTATCTGTCAGTAAGAAATCTTTCGATACACGTTCGACAACTACCAGGAAGGCTGGGAGTGGAACAAAAACTGATATCAGGAACCACCAAAAGGATGCGAAGGTGAAGCAAATATTGCAGAAAAATATAAAAATGTCCCCAAAATTCGTGAATATTTACAAGCACCGACAAGGTATGACGTCATTCAAGGTCAGGGTCCGATCACGGACACCCCAAGTAGCACACTACGATCAAAATTTGTTGTAATAACTTGATAATAACTTAGCAAGTCATATTTATGTTATCTCAACTGAATGGCAACAAGTGTGCTACTAGGGACTGTACTCGGTGTGGCAATCCTCGGCTCGAAGGATTTCAGTTGATATTGTCCCCTGTGGGAATACCAACAGGAACAATGGAAGCTCGACTTGAGTAAACTTCAACTCATAGCCCTAAAAAGGACTGTTTGGTTTCAGTTTGTTCGGTCGCGAACTGTATAACAAACTTTAATGATTTATTGAACTGTCTTCTTCAATGGTTGTGGACTATATGAATGATTTGACATTGTGTGTGTGTGTGTGTGTGTGTGTGTGTGTGTGTGTGTGTGTGTGTGTGTGTGTGTGTGTGTGTGTGTGTGTGTGTGTGTGTGTGTGTGTGTGTGTGTGTGTGTGTGTGTGTGTGTGTGTGTGTGTGTGCAATCCATATTCCACTGGCCGGCAGTGCTTTTATGGAAGAAACTTGTCTGCATCTATATTTATAATTTGTATTTATTTATATATACAGACATTTTTAGCCCTGAATATGGAAGGTGATAGCTCTATTGTACATCCAACAACCCATTTCAAGAATGCCTGTTTATACACGTACATTCTAACGTTATCTTTATATACAATAAGTCCCGCATGAACACTATCATGTATGAATTGGATACATGAGAGGCATTCACACTTCCAGAATTTTTTCAAAATTCTGGCGCGTATTTAGTAATATTAATGTTTCATCACAACAATAAAATAATAGAACGATCTCACCGACTTTTCTTTTGTTTCTTCATACTTTTGCCTATGTGTTAGTTGTTTTCTTCATGTTGGTCTTGATTAGAATCATGCTGCTTTTGGAGATCTTTAATGACAGTATAATATCGTTATTAGTATATCATAAAGACATACTTATTTGCAACTTGTTTTCCTGTAAAGGTAGAAATAAAACACTCGTATTTTCCACTCAAGATTTGTTCATTAATTTGTGTTTGGCTCTATCTTTTTTTTTTTAACAAGAACACACATTACACGTATAAAATTTAGTTCTTTTTTGTATTGATTTATTAATTTTGTTGTTTATAAATCCATTAACTCCATTGACGTGTAATTTTTATTTATTTTTAAATAGTACTGCTGAACTAGTCTTCTATTCCTGATTCTGATTCCTCTTCACTTCCTTCATATTTATAAATTTCTTCTGCTTTTTCTTTTAGCTTTTTTTTTGTCTTTTGCCAACTCTATCAAATTTTCTTCTATTAGTCCTGATATCTAATTTTTGTCTTCTTCGATTCAATTATTAATTTTATTATTATCGATTCAATTATTAATTAATTATTAACAATTATTCCAGGTCTTTGGTAGTCTACCTATCTTTTTTTTGTCACACTTCATTTCTTGAGCGACTCCTAATGGATGTCCAATTTGCCTTCTTTGAATATGACCCCAATAGCTAATCCTCATCACTCTAATCTTTTAAGCAGCTGTTTTTCCATCTAGCAGCCATGATAACTTGATTCTTCCTCTGGGTTTATCCCTACAACATCTTAACATTTCCTTTAATATTTGCATTTCATTATTTTCTATTTCGTTTTATAAAAGCTGCAGATTTTAGTCCGTAAGTTATTGATGGTGAAATGACTGTCTAATAAACTAGTTTATCTAATTCCCATGTTGGTTTATATCTTTTAAGAAACTCAATAATCACCTTGCTACTACCTACAGCTTGCAAGCACCTTTTTCTTGTAGTTTGTGGTCTATCTAACGTCTCTGTTAAATGTGTTCCTAGATATTTCATATTCTTAACTATATTATATTTTTCTCCATCTATTTTCACTGTTTTTGGAATGTTTCTATCGTTCTGTGGCTCTCTGACTAAAATCTGGCTTTTATTAACGTTAATTTCTAGTCCTACCTTTATCAATTCATTCTTCAATATCTTTATTCTTTTTTCTACTCCTTTTCTTTTCTTGCATGAGCATGATTGACTGCCCGAGGTTGCTATTCCGTTATTGCCAGATCAGCTGTTATTACACAGAGAACCAACAGATGATGCTTGGGACTAACATACATCTTCAATGTGTAAAAACTGGTGATCCCTAACTAAGGCAATACCGGCGCCGGCCTCGCCCGAATGCAGGTCAAGAAGGGAATGGGTAGGAATATGTTGACATGATACTCGCTTTATTGGAAGCCGCGGAATCCACTGCACTTCCACGAGAAATCACTGGGATTTTGGATAACAGGATTGGGTGGCAGCTGGGTTCGTTTTGGTTAACGATAAGCTGTCAGGTGTAATTAGTACCGATTTCCGATTTGAACCGATTTAAACCAACAGTAAGGATGCTATTGGGGCCACTCACAAAGTGTGATTGTGGTTTTTCATTGGGAAAACAAAGTGATTTTTAATATTGCTGAAAAACCGATTTTGACCGATTTAAACCAACAGTAAGGATGCTATTGGGGCCACTCACAGAGTGTGATAGTGGTATTTCATTAAGAAAAAAAGGTAATTCATCTCAACGCTTAAGAGTCAATTTGGACCGATCTACACCAACAGTACGGATGCCGCTGGAGTTTCTTACAAAATGGTTTATTTGTGCCAGAGTAGGGCCCAAGTAGCACACTACGGTCATAATTAGTTGTAGAAACATGATTATGACTTAGCAAGTCATATTTATGTCATCTCAACCGAATGGCAACAAGTGTGCTACTAGGGGGTGACCCGACGAGCATGGCGAACGAATAATTTCGATCACAATTAATTATGTACCTCACCACCGACCGATCTTACCCGGCGAACCACGACTTCTGATGATCACTCGATCATTTGCACAACGAACAATAGGCAACCGAAACAATAGACAAAACGCTACGCCCGATAACAAAATATTGCGGAACAAAGTATCGACACAACCGATTCAACCCATGGTCGACGCAAACCTATGAAAAATAAATTTTATTATTGTAGATACAATGGGTAACAATTACCTGTCTTGATCCACGTCGTTGAGAGCACTTAATACATCACGAGTTGCCTGTATCCAACTCCGGATGTGTCCGTTTTGAGAAATAGAGAAATATTAGATATTATGTCTTCAAAATTTGCTTGTACTGCCGCCGAAAGTTTTCCGCAAATAACAGAACTATTTTTTCCTTCGTGCCCAGCCCGATTGCGGAAAGCACTCAATCACAAAGAAGGATTTTCCGGAAAGCAAGTATCACTTAACCCGAGCTTGGCTTTCAAACCGGCCACGGTGTCACTCGCGATCGGGACAGAGCACTCCGTCGTATCGTCGATTTCCGGAGAATTGGTCGGTGTCGGAGGAGGAAGACGCAACTCGCGAGCCAGCGCCCGTTGCGCACGTAACTTTCGCCAAAGGGTTTCTTTTTCATCGCAACTTTTCATCGCATTTTTCGACACGAAACCGCACCTATCAGTCGGAAATTCACATGCAATACAACACTGCACATAAACACGACACTTTCCAACGATTTATTCCTACCGAAATTCACCAATCAACCGAGAAAATCGTGAAAACAGCACCGACGGTTGCTCCTTCTTAAACATACCTGTTTCATAAAAACTTAAAAACACTAGAGACTGCCGGATGCTGGCACTACACTCTCGGGAATTGCATGGAAAAATGCATAATCAGCATCAGAACTTAACTTTCACTTTCACTTTCAATTAACAAATTTTCAACCGCCATATCAACTCCTTTTTTTTCTTTTTTTCTTCTTGCTATTATTAGTAAGTCATCTGCAAATGCCAGAATGACCGGTAGTTTTCCATAACTTATTTCTAATAAATTAATGTCCGGATAATGCTTCTTCATTTCCCAAAGCACTTTCTGGATTATTAATGTGAAGAAGTACGGAGATAATGGGCATCCTTGTTTGATCCATTTTGCTTTTGTCCGTTCTTCTGTTCTTACTCCTTCCCATAGCACACTTGTGCGTTCTGCAGACAACGCTTGAAGGACTCTATTTGTTATATGCCTTGGTACGTTGAGTTCATTCAATATTTGTTCAACCTGTGTTATTAAGTTTCTTCTGTTAGAGTAATTTCCTTGCCAAAATGGATTTTTGTACTACTTACCGAAGATATATCCACGAAATCAAATGCTTTTTTGATGTCCACCGGCATTAGAATAATTGTGTTTCCACTATTCCAGTTCTCTTCCATGCATCTTCTTGCGAAAAATATTTGGTCACCCGTTGATCTGTTTTGCGTAAACGCTGTTTGGTGAAATCCTGATTCACCTGCATATTCTCTAAGACTTTGCACTAACCATCTTGCGTATATTTTGTATCTTATATTACTTAGTGTGATTGTCCTGAAGTCTGATGTATATTTTGCTCCTTTCTTCTTTGGTATCGGTATTTGCACTGACTGTTTCCATTGATCTGGCATTTTGTTGGTTACCCATACCTTTTTTATCAGTTGGTATAGTTCTTCTATGCTACCTTCATCACAATATTTGATATATTCGTTTTTAATTTTGTCCAATCCTGCAGCTTTACAGTTTACTAATTCACTAATTAAATTGATAATTTATTCTTTACTCGGTTCTGCTGTCAGTTCTTCGTTATCATCACTGATTGTTACTGATTCATCAATCCCTAACTCTAGTTCTTCTAACCATTTATCCATTGCTATGAATGGTTTCTTCGGTCTTTTTCTGTTAATAAACTGTTTTAAATATTTATACGACCTCTTTATTCTTTCTCCTATTTCGTAATCTTGCAATTCGTCATAGAACCTGAACACTTCCTTTTCATTATGCTCTCTAATTGCCATATAATAATCTTGTCTTTTAATGTTTATATTTTCTCTGAACCATATTGTATCTATACCTCTAGTCCTTGAAATCTTCATTGTCTTACTCGCTTTTAAGAGCGATTCGATTGCTTTTTTCCTCTTTGGCGTCAAAGGATTCTTAACATGTTTTAACGCTTTCCTAGCACTAGTAGTATTTTTTTCAGTAAATTTCCCATAGGCTTCTGTTATTTCCATATTTTCAACATCTATCTGTTCATATTTCTTCAATTCTTCCTGAAATTTTGTTTTCAGTGCATTTTGTTGTAAAACATTTGGTAGTAATAGTTTTTTTTTTGTTTTTTTTTCTGCTTTACTTCTGCCTTCCATTGTTGGCTTTCTATAACTACAATGATAATTTTGTGATCTGTTTGAATCACTGTCCAGTATGCTCTTATGAACTTGGTCTTGATTGTTGTATTCTCTGCAACTAAAACATGATCTATTTGAGATTCTTTTCTACCATTTGTCCATGTACTTAATACAGATTTATTGAACCGCATAGACATTACATTTATGTGATGCATTTTCAAAAATATTTTCATAAATTCACCATTTTCGTTCGTTTTAGTGTGCCCTATATACTTTCCCAATCTATTCATATCATCTTCATCAGAGTCCTCTATTTCTAGCTGTAAATTGAAATCTCCTAATAATATCATTTTATCTTTTTTTGGATGGCTATTCACATATGCTCCTAAATTTGCAAAGAATGAATTTGGATTTGTTTTTGGTGATGATCCAACTTTCTTCTCCTCCATCACACTGGATTATTGCTGACATAACATTTTTTTAAATATTTCTAACTGCTCTAATCCTAACTTTTCCATTTTTCTTGTTCAAAAAAATAAATTGATATTTTTGCCTCAGAATGATTCTGGTATATTTATATATTCTGAATGATTTGACATTGACATTGAACTTAAATTCCATTTTATTTTATTTTTAAGTTGTGATCCAAAATCTTACAATGTAAGTGATCCACTTAAAGTTATGCAGTCTTTGATTTTATATTTGAGAAGCCATGAGCTAATTTTCCTATTTGGGTTTTAACATTTTACAAGGTGAACAGTTTGTTCTATTTAAATTTGCTTACTATCTAACTACCTGAAGCCTTATTTATCCTACTGTATACAAAATGATGGGTGAAAATTCCTAATTTGTTCATACTCAGAGATAAAAGTCGTAGTTTGATGCTGACTGCAAGATGAAGCCAGTCTGTTATTTATTAGGTCAAGATTTGTGCGCGGTGGAAGATTGAGAATCAAGATCTTCAGGAACTTGTTTTGCAGAACCTGGAGCTTCTTCCGATGTGTTTGGGCCCATCTCTTCCATACTGGAGAGCCATGCTCCAGCATAGGCGCAACAATCTGCCTGTACACAGCCAGCTTGTTAACGGTGGACGCTTTCGACCAACGGTTAATGATCGGATACAATCGTTTCAGCATCACGATGCCCTTGGTAACTCAGTCATTCACATGTGCGAAAGAGAAGCTTGCTGTCGAGAATTAGGTAGCGAATCTCAGAGGACCACTCAATTTCTGCGTTCAGGATCATGATCTTCGATGCGGGTTTGAGCCGGTCGGTGTTGCGGTGTGAATACACATTTGTTTGCGTTTTGTGCGCGTTCACACATATCTTCCAGTTGGTGAGATATTTGGTGTAGGCATCCAGTCCGGTCTGAAGCTTTGATACGAGGGTTCGCATGACTCGTCCTTTATAGCTGATCGCAGAATCGTCAGCAAATAGCGATAGTGTTCCATATTGTAGAAGAGCCGGAATGTCAAATGTATATAGATTGTACATAATGGGTCCTAAAATGCTACCTTGGGGGACACCGGCACTTGAGACGTTCTGATCTTGAGATCATCTTCACCAGGTAGTTGGGAAAACGGAATTGGAGAAGCTTGTGTTCAAAGCAGTCGTGCCAGACGTTATCAAAAACCTTCTCGATGTCCAAGAGCGCCATGACTATTGTCTTCGATACCTACTTGGCCTGATTAACCAATTTTGTGACAGGTTTAAGTTGGTCCACCGTCGATTGTCCTCGCCGGAAACCAAATTGTTCCTTGATAAGAATGTCGTTCGCCTCACTGTGATCGAGGATTTTGGTGTAAATTAGTTTCTCAAACAGCTTGCTGAGCAAAGAGAGCAAACAGACCGGACGATGGCTTGACGGGTTAATTGGGTCCTTCCGCGGTTACAACCTTGGACCGCTTCCAGGCAGTTGGGAAATATCCAAGCTCCAGGCAACGATTGAAAACGTTCACCAAGAGAGTGTGCACTTTCGGTCCCAACTTCTACAGGAAGATGTTGAAGAGGCCGTCAAATCTCGGTGCCTTCATGTCTTGGTAGCCTTGACGGTATTCATCTGGTAGCTTGCTAGGCATATTAGCCAGCTAAAAGACGCTCTCGAATACCGATCCTTCTATCGGACTGGCAATATCTTAACCCAAATTATGAGACGCCATAAAATGTTGAGAATGATTGGATTTTTCGATGGATGTTATAAAAACTTCATTTGATACCCTTAAGGTCGGGATGGGCTTAGGCTTAATTATAAGTACTTTTGTTAAACACCTGAAAGGCTCAGATCAATTAGATAAACTTTGAAGATCTTTTGCAAATTGTTTGCTTCTAAGTTTTTCCACCCTAATGGCAATGATTTTGTTTAGTTTTTTAGAGAGTATTTTACTAGCTTTATTCTGCGTACTTAAGAACTGCCGCCTAATACAGTTTCTAAGGAATATTACTTGCCTGGTCTCGCCATCAAGGTTGGTAAACTTAAATGTCATCGGAGTTGTCGGGATGAACCGTTGCTCTGCTTAGCCGATATGGTCGGAGAATGCTTGCAGCACGTCGTCGATGTCCTCCGTTTTCGATAGTGTTGGATTGTCGTTCACTCGGTCCTCAACGAGCCGCTGGAACTGAGACCAGTTTGCCCGGTGATAGTTTTGCCGTCGATGCTACTGACGTTGGTCGATGGTTTGGTCCAATTCAAATACCACTGCTAGGTGGTCGGAAGACAGTTCGGTTATGGCACGGGGTGTAGAGCAATCGTCCGCCATGTTCGTTGGCGCGATATCGTGAGTGGATCCTACACCAGTAATTGAGTAGAAGCTAGTCAAGTCCGGATGGAGGACTACGTAGATCCCACCTGTAGATCCTCGTCCAGCACTGTTCCGTTCTTGTTGTTCCTCAAATTGCCCCACAGTGAGTGGCGGGCGTTGAGGTCGCCGGCGAGGATGAACCCCTTCCGACGAATCAGTTTTTCAATGTCGTTCGTGAGAAGCATGGTTGTGCCGTCCGACTCCTTGCACTGCACTGAACAGTAGATAGCGATAACAGTGATGGGACCATCGGGTGTTGCCAGCTCAAGCCCAACTGCCTCCACGAACGATAGACGAAAATCAGGTAGCATTCTGTACTGTAGTCCTCTCCTGACGGCAATGGCAACTCTACCGCCCTTTTGCCCTCGAACTCTGTCAAGCCTAATAATTCCGTGATCGGGCAAGCTGAAGTTATACTCCGGTTTGAGGTGCATCTCAGTTAGAAGCTCAACGTCGATTTGATGATGCTGCAGGAAATCTAAGAGTTCCAGATTGCATGGGGGCGGGTTGTTAAATCTAGCTTATTTGGAATTTTGACTGTTTTGCCCAATGGGTAGCGAAAGTGTTGCAAAATTTGGTGTCGATGTCGGGTTGTTGTTTCTTCTTCTGTCTTGGCTGGCATGCCCTTTTTCCGAAGTTCTATGAATTTTGCTCGCTTGTGACACGATCGACTGGTTGACATCTGAGCATTTCCACAGTTCTGACAGGTGGGTTCCTTGTTCTTCATGTCCACGATGCCTTGAGCATTGACATGTTGTTCACCGCATTCAATACAGCGAGGTTCCATATGGCAATTCCGAGCGCCATGTGCGTGACGTCTTGGTGAACCGGTTTGTACCGCTTCCATTGCACGACGACATTGAAGAGGGTTCTGGCGGATTGAAGCACCTTCATGTTTGTGGATCCTTTGACCAGCTGTACTTGATACAACTGGTCGCGACACTTGAAGGCCACGTTGTGATGGCTCATTGCGGAAACATTCAATGGTTGAAGTTGGTTGAAGGGCTTCAAAGATGGAACGTCGTGTGTGAAGTATTCCAACTTTTACAGATTTGCAGCGTCTCCTCCACTGACTTGAAATGCTCCGCCGAAGGAACGGTGTTATTAACCCCTTCAGCGCAGAGGCCGAATACAACCCGCAGGCCCTTGCGAACTAGTTGGTTGAGTTTGTTCAGTAGCTCCTGTGGCTGGCCTTTCACGTAGATAGGAGGAAACTTCTCCATTTCCTCATTGGTTTCACCGCCGTCTTCATGTGGCAGCGAAAACGGGTTGCTGTATAGCACCCTCTAGACAGAACCGTCATCGGCTTTGTTTTCGGCCGGCCGCTTGCCGCTGTTTTTCCTTTGCTCACCGCTTGGGCCCGGCTTTACCGAGAATGCGAAAGACAATCCGCGAGAAAACTTGCGAACGCACGAGAGCAAATATACTAACGTTCTACCACACCGAGTGCTGGTCGTGGAGTTAGAATGATTTGCCTAATTTGGTTTTATTTCCATTCATTCGTATTACATACTAATTTACAATTTTAAGAGTTTTAGCCCAGTGGGCTCGTCAGTTTTGTTTTAAGAAGTTTTATGTGTTTTAAGTGTTTGATGTTCTTTATGTTTTAATTAGTTTAGCAGTTCAGCCCTTGGGGCATTGTTTGTTAACTTTTGATAACCTACCTAGTCTACAACTATCACTACAATTTGAAAAATCCTAGGGGTGGGGAACCAGATTCCGAATGATCTGGTGATCCGATGTCAGGCAGCGTGCCCTGTACCGATTGATAGACTCACTAAAGCAATCGTCGAGCATTTTTATTTCGGCCAGACGGTGGACCTCTGATGTTCTTGTCCTCGGAGGGGTGTTCAGGATCATCCTGAGGAACTTATTTTGAACACGCTGAAGCTTCAGGTGGTGTGTTTTTGCGCAACTCTCCCAGATTGGCATGCCGTACTCGATGACTGGAAGTATGATTTGCTTGTAGACAGAATGTTTGTTAATGTAGAAGTCGTTGGGGCTTAGATGGATGTTAGTAAAAAGCGCGCTAACGGCAGCTTCATGTGGACTGACGATGTTTTGTCCGAGATTATGGGAGCTGACGAAGTATTGACTTATCTCAGCAGCCTTTTCTGCAGGGGTTATCAATCGATCCTTAGAGCCATTGCTGTCTTATGAGATGAACGGTGGAATGGGCCTTGGCTTGGTATTTAAATGTTTTGTCAACTTCCAGAATGGCTTTGCATAATCTAAGAGAGAGCGGATCTTGTCGGCAAAATTGTTATTCCACCATTCTGACCTTAATAATTTTTGTCACTCGATTACATTGACTTTTTAGCGTTGGCAAATCAGTTCGCTGGTATTGCCTTCGAATGGCGTTGCGCAATTGTATCAGTTGTTGAGTGGGTCTATCAATGGGTACAGAGTCACTCACCTGATCAATCACCGGTACATGTTGCTCCCGGGCCTGGGAGATCGCTTGCTCGATGCTCTGCAGCTACCGTTCGATGTCATCAACCGAATCAAGGTGCATGTCGAAATCGATGTTGTCGTCGACGTGTTGTCGGAACCTTTCCCAACTGGTGCGAAGGTAGTTCCGTCTGGTGATTCGATACCGGTTGATCGAGGAGCCAACTTCGGCCACCACCGGATAGTGGTCCGAGCTGAGCTCTTGGTGTACGATCGGCTGGGCGATGTTGTTCCCCATGTTGGTGAGGAAGGTGTCGATTGTCGAATGGACCCCGGATCTGCTCAATCGGGTGGGAGTATCCGGGCCCAGGACGGTGTAATCCCTAGTAGCACACTTCTTGCCACTCGGTTGAGATATCAGAAATATGACTTGCTAAGTCATAATCAAGTCACTACAAGTAATAAAGGTCGTAATGTGCTACATGGCATGTCTCTCTTCCAGGTCTTCCTGCAGGATTATTCCGTTCCGGTTCCGCCGGGTGTTCCCCCAGGTTTCGTGTTTCGCGTTTAGGTCACTGGCAATGATAAATTGTCCCTGCCTCCGAGTTAGCTTGCGAATGTCGTTCCGTAGGGCCGTTGTTGTTCCGTTAGCGGTGCTGGCTTGCTTGGGACAATAAGCCGCGATGATGGTGATAGCGCTGATCACAGTTTCGACCTCAACTCCGATGGCTTCGATTTACTGCACCTGAAGACTCGGAAGCAGATGGTAGTGCTATGGCTGTATTTAACATATAATAAAACCGAGTGGAATTAAGAAAAAGACAATTTGAACCACTTGTTATCCGTTTTTGAGGACCCGGAAGGAGAAAACCATATTTTAAACCTGATCGTATGCAGATTAGTATGGTTGCAAAGTAGGTCATTTTTAAGTAAAAAATTGAACTATTTTTATAAATAGCACTCAATTGAAATTTTAATCTATAATGTTTGTAAGTTTTTTCTGGTCAAATGGTGCATAAATAAAGTCATTCTGTTCAGCCAAACGAGAGTAATTAGCGTTCAAAAACCTTTCAATTGTGCGTAACGCTCTCATTTTCCAAAATTTTAAAATGACACCCGGTATAGAAAAGAGAAACGTAGTTCTACGTTAACAAATCCGCATTTGTCTGCTCCTGAATTCCTCCGGGGCATCTGGATTGTCCCGGATGGTTATTGGTTCATTTCAAGGCTAGAAGAAGATAAATTATGAAGTTTGGGCCGTCGAAAAGCATGATTCGATGAAAATTTGTATCTGTCGCCTCCTCACGGATCGTGGCAGAATGTGACCTCTTCCGGCACAGATTCTTTGTGGGCAGTTGGGTCAAAAAAGGCCATTCTCCCCAGAATCTGAAAATTGGGATTGATTGCAAAGACTTTATATTTGGTTATATACATTTTCCACAATGTGGATTTAAAATCCGGGTCAATGTGACCTGAAACACCTTATTCGTCACAAAATGTTTACAGGAAGGTTAAAAATGTCGTCTGGACTCCATCGAAAACAACCATCAAACAATGGTTTGCCCATTTCAAACGTGGGCGTACGGACACCGATGATGTTGGTCAAATGAGGCATTTATTCCGGAAAATATTGAAGAAACCCTGAAAATCATCAAGGGCAATCACAAAGTGAAGTTGCAAAAGATAGTTGACACTCTGAAAAAAGGTAGATCATGCTGAAAAAAACAAATACCGTGAACGGGCCAACAGGTAAATATTGAATAAATTACATAAAAACATCAATAATGGACTGTAATTTAATCGATATTCTTAGAAGACTATGGACGGTGAGAGCTAACAAATTGTTACTAGAGCTACTCTCTAGTAAATTTTCCAGCCGAACGCATTAACTCGATGATATCAACATTGTGTTATTCATTGCAAATACGTCACATTCCACCTCTATTGACTCAACTGGTCAATCGACTTTCTCCCCTCCCATATGTTTTTTCTTCTCATTGATCATTAATAAAGACGCAGCACAGCTATCGATTGCACTTAGTTCATAAGGAGTCGTGCAGTTTTGCCAGAAGCTGTTCAAAGAAAAAAAGTCATGTTGAATCTCGTTGCCCTAAGTTTCATCCTATCCACCTGTGCCTTCATTTGCATCCTAGCAGAATTCCGTAACCCTTATCAGCCGTTGGCCGCCCTGTTTGGTCCGAACAACAAGTTCATATGTAATGCCGTTGTGTTGGCCCGGGGCCGAGTTCTTACCAACGCCGATTGCCTGTTCCTGAAGAGAAACAAAACCTATTCGGTGGGGAAGCCCGAGGAGTTTCACGTGGCACTTGAAACTAACTCCATCGAGCAGTTCCAGAACGGGAAAGCCTTTGCCAAAGGCTCGAAATGGAAGTACTTGGCTAAGCTGAGCCAGAAGTTTGGTGTGAAGTATGATAATAAGTTTGGTAATCAGTTGTTCTCCGATTTGCTAAAACCCGAGGAGGAGAAATATTTGATGAAAGCGATGCGTTCCAGCGGAGTAAAACCAAAGGGGAGGAACCACTACATTCAAGTGTTGAACTTTACACTCCATCCTAGGTTCAGAACACCATTTAGTAATGACCTGGCAGTGTTGGATATTCCGGACACATATCCCGTGGATGATTCATCGATCATCGAGAAGTCAAATGTGAATGTTGAAGCGGCTTACAATCGTGTTGTACAAGTGCATGGCTATGGAGTATTAAGTCATGGAGCAAATGAGACCAATAGAACCGCTTACTTCAAGGTGCGAACGGTGGAGATGTATCTTCTACCAGCGGCTAGGTGTCAGCTGAATCTAGGAGATCTGTTTCAACCTGATCAACACATGTGTTTGCTTCCGAAATCGAATGAAACTCTGTGCTTCGTATGTAACAGGTGGACTTGAATGATTGATATGATAAATTTAGCTTTGTATTTGTTTCAGGGGTTTACCGGTGCACCGATCGTCCTGGATGGGAAGCTGATTGGAATCGTTGAATTTGGCCACTATAGCTGTAGTCTAGAGTCACCGGTAGTGGGAATCCGTTTGGATGCTTTCGAAGACTTTCTGGGTCTGGGCCCTTTCGGGTTCTTCCATCATCTTCGCCAATTTGCTCTTAGCTTAATGAAGCGTTTGGTAGGTGTTCGTTCGTAGAACAAGTGATTTATAATTATATTTATTTTCACTTTTAAGCTCAATCTAATGGAAGTTTGAAACATTTGCTGATTCAAAACAATATATTATGAAACGTTCATAAATTTGCGGCAAATGAAATACATCGCCAGACAAGGTCATTTAATTCTGTGTTCACGATATTATTTTTATGAGATTGTGGGATGCTTTTCAAAACTTTCTTCAATAAGGGTCTGATTAAGTTTTGTCACCCGAAAGCTTAGCCAAACTTCCATTGATATAATTTAATTTGACAATAGCTCGAACATTGTCATTGTGCGTGTGTGATGCTTCCACTCGACAGCGTTCCAGAGATTTTTTTTTAAGGTTAGATCATATTGGTTTTTTATTTTGCCAACTACGTTCCTCCAACCGGACGGTTCCATCCATCCGCCTGTCGAACGTGTTCACCATGATTCAATGTTCGTTAAATTGGGAAAAACGTTCGGACGCTTAACAAGCATTTTGTTGCAATTTTCCTTTCTTCAGGTGAAAAATGCAGTACCGTTCGGGACGTTTGATTGTGATTGATAGCGGAGATTTCAGGTGAAGTTTTTGATAGAAAAAATTAGTAGACAGAAGAACACTCATTAGGAGAAGATCTTTTCAAAGGGTGCCCATGATATAATTGCATTGCTTCCAAAAAGTTATAACGCTTTACCTATTGAGTTAATTTGATGGACACTTTGAGTGCAGCGGCATCAGCGTGTATTGTTCTTAGTGTGTGAGTTTCATAATGAAAGTTTTAGTAGTTTCAAAAATGCAGTTGAAGTTGTCGTACACTCTCTTCAGAAAACCATGTCTTTCGCACCAAACGCTCGGAAAAATGTTGGGCACACAACAAACTGCCTTCAAATGTAAGCCTAATGTCGGGATGTCAGGATGTCGAGAAAAAACTGCATCTATAAAAATGAGCTGAACTACGTTCATTCGAGGTTCAGAAAGCAATATATTTCAATATGGGGCTATTCATAAACCACGTAGGCTTTTCTAGAGTGGAGGGTGTGTGTGGGGGGGGGGGGGGGCTGTCTGACCAAAGTCTACGCTCCCAACAAAATTTCAAAGAAATGTGTGGAGAAAAATCGAGGGGGAAGGATGGTTCTGCGATTAAAACAAAAATAAGTACGTCGCTTATGAAAAATTCCTAAGCAACATAAAAGGACATCTGGAACGCGTGCACGTTAGTTATGTCCACTAATGTTGATTTGAAAAACCCCACTCTTGTATCATAGACGATGAGACAAACGTAAAAGCGAACTTGAAGTATTCCTGGAAACCAGTATGTGACAGCGATAGAAAAAAATGTTGTTCCAAAGTCCCTTAGCAAACAGCAAGTATCGAAGTTCTCCAAGCTGTTCAATAATTTATTTATTGATTTGTCAACAGATAAAAATGTTCATCACGATGAATCTATACAGGGAACGTCCATTATTTACGTCACGCAAAAAGTGACTTTTTAAACCCCCCCATCTTGTCACGGTTTTTGTATGGACCTTCAATTTTTTTTGTATGGATCGTCACGTTTTCCTTAATTCCTCCTCCCTCCTTAATGCCTGACTTAATGGACCTTCCCATATCTATATATAGATATAAAAATGAATTTTTATCTGTCTGTCTGTCTGTCTGCCTGAACCTTATAGACTCGAAAACTTCTGAACCAATCGGCGTGAAATTATTTATGGAGGGGTTTTTGCGGCCAGGGATGGTTCTTAAGATAGTTAAAGGCCCCTCCCTTTTCTAGATACAAATGAAACACACATATATGCAAAACTCAAGAACTAATAAGGGCCCGTTCAGAAACCACGTAGACTATTTTTTGAAAATCTCAGACCCTTCCCCCCCTTGACTTTACTCCATAGGGAACGTCCATTAATTACGTCACGCAAAAATTGACTTTTTATAACCCCCCCTCCCCCCCCCTTGTCACGTTTTTTGTATGGACCTTCAAATTTTTTTGTATGGATTGTCACGTTTTCCCAAACACACCACCCCCCCTCCCTCCCCCCTACTATATGACATAATTAATGGACCTTCCCATACATTTTTTTGAAATTTTATATGGACCGTAGACTTTGGTCAAACCCCCCTCCCCTCCCCGAGAAAAATCTACGTGGTTTATCAATAGCCCCTCAAGCAAATAGAGCTAAATGTGATAGGTGGCGATTATGAAGGCAAAAAATGTTCCTACTGTGCTTTTAGACCCCTCTTCTCTCTGGTAGAGGAGGGGAGGGGATTTTCATACACATAAAACACAAATTTAACACAAATAAACAAACATGAGAATTTCCGTTATGAAAATTTGTATGCAGAGGTTTTCGGGGCCGGAGAAGCTTCTTATGATGGTTCGAGACCCATATTTATGCATAACTCGAGAACTTATCAAGCAAATTGAACCAAATTTGGCATGTAGGGGTTTTTGAAGGCCGGATTTTTTCTATGGTGGTTCGAGACCCCTCTCCTCTTTGGGGCTATTCATAAACCACGAAGACTTTGTTGGGTCGAGGGAGGTGGGGTGTATGGCCAAATTCTACGCTCCATACAACATTAAAAAAAATGTATGGAGAAAAGTTTACGAGGGGGGCGTCTAAGATTTTCAAAAATGAGTCTACGTGGTTTATGAGCAAGTTCTCTGGAGAGGAGCAAGGGTGCTCTCATACAGGTAAAACAAAAATTTAAACCAAACATGAGAATTATCCAGGCTACTTAAGCACAAAATGTGTATTTCTCGGGTAGGCAGCATGTTCTGAAAGAAGTTTGAACCCCTTCTCATTCAAGAATGGGGGATGCTGGAGTAACTCTTTGTGCCATTCCAAACTATAGCAGCAACCACCGACTGCGGTTCTTAAGCACTTGGAAGAAATTTCATTGGCGTCGAGGATTATTCTGAAAGATTCAACAGCTCCAGAATTAAAACCAAGGAAGGATGACGACCAATCAAGAACTCCAAGCAGCGATCCTGCAGATGATCCAGCTTCTACAGGGGTTGGCCACAAGCAAACAATGTAGAGCAAGTATTGCAGTCACTGCTGACCAACAACAGCGAGTTCTGTTTCGATACCGAAAACGGCACTACATTCGAAAAGTGTTTCGCCCGGTTCACGGATCTTTCCGAATGCGACCCACTTAATCTCACAGTCAACTATGTCCTTCCTTAGCTACTTAGCTACGTCAACTATATCCTTCCCAAGCTGCCGAAGGAAGTCACGTTTACCGAAACCGTCAAGACGCTGACCAAGATCTTCGGCAGACAAAACTCCGTTTTCCACAAGCGCTATCAATGCCTGCATCTGATGACATCGGTGTCGGACGACATCATCACCTATGGTGGCAAGGTCAATAGGGCGTGTGAAGAGTTTGAGTTCAAGGATTTGAAGATCGAACAATTCAAGTGCTTGATGTTTGTCTGTGGTCTCAAAGCACCACGCTGAGAGTATCCCAACGAGCCAGTCGTAATGAAGGTAACCCAACTAAACCTGAACCAGCATTTGCTGTGTCAGACAGTTCGCGAGTCCTCATTGGATATCGCCATAATACTCGACCCATACCGCATCCCAGCCGAAAAAACAACAACAACAACCACCAACGAAGGCTTTGCGGCTGTAAAAGTGAATGGAGTGTTCTTCTGCAGCTGCTACGCATCGCCAAGATAGGCGATTGAACAGTTTTCAAATATGCTCGATCGTAAATGACAACTGAGCTAACTGGCCTAAGTCGTTGGTAATAGCGGGGACCTTCAACGCTTGGGCGTTCGAGCGGCGCCTTACCATCCCCAGGGGCCAGATTCTTCTAGAGGAACTGGTTAGGCTCTATGTGGACCTACCCAACGTAGGTACCAAGAGTAACTACAGTAGAAACGGAGCAGAAACGACAATTGATGTATCTTTCAGCAGTACTGGGCTGCTTAATAATTGGAGGGTGACCGATAGCTGCACCCATAGTGACCACTTGGCGGCTAGCTATTGAATCGTCCACAATACAATGGATCGTGTGGAAGGAGGACCATTTACTTAATTTACCCGCAGATACGTTTCACTTTGACGTAGAGACATGTAAAGAGGCTGTGACATGTTCATCTCACATGTTAACAAATCCCATGACCAAATCTTTAAGGATCACACTAGTGGCACCCCGTTGAAAAAACAACCAAACAATTTACAAAGCCATCGAACCGCGTTATGCAACGAATGCACATAAGCTCATAAAGCAGTTCGATGACTTAAAGCCTGACCCGGCAATAAATGAGCTAGGATCATATTTCTTTCAACGACGCGCAAACAGCGTGTTGTCGTCAAGCGCACTTGGCTTGGCGGAATTAGCCTTCTCCATAATTATCTGTCAGACCTCTCGCATTTTCGATACCGATTACCAAACAAACGATTGGCAAACAAATACATAAGAATACATAAGTGCTTTCAAGTGTCTCCAAGTGTCTCAAGTTTGTGTCGGAATAACTTCGTTATGAATTAAATAAAGATGATTCTAGTTTGAACCTTAAAAGTGACTATTTCGTATTTCGAAGATTATCACAGCCGTTAATCTAATTAAAGTTACAAGGCACTCGAGAGTGAACAAATCTTAAGCGAAACCCTGGAACCTTGTGGCAAACGATTCGAGGGAAGTCAAACCGAGAAATGAAAGATCGCTGGATTGGTGGATGAAGTCGAACGCCGAACTCCAAAGAATTTGCGGAAGATGCAAAGAGCGCGGTCCGATGCCGATGGAATTGTGCGTAGAGGGGCGCTAGTCGCCACAAAGACCGCGCTAAAGAGGGAAATAAAGGCCAACAAGCGAGCATGATTTTTAGAGCCTGTGTCAGAAGACCAATACTAATTCGTGGGGTGACGCCTACTGGGTAGTCATGGCCAAAATCAGAGGATCGACGACTCCCACCGAGCGTTCACCAGAGCTGCTGCAGGAGTCCATGGCCCCCCGCCGTCGTAGATTTGTCCCATGACCAGCGTTCCAGTATCCCTGACCTTAACGCTGTCATAGCGACGGATGGGTGGACGGCTCAGCCGAACACCCGTGACCACGTGGGCATTGATAACGGCACAACGGGAGCCGGTAACATGGCAACGGTGACGAGAGACTCATTGCAATAACAAAGTCGCTAAAGGTGAACAAAGCGTGAGGACCGGGTGGCATTCAGAACCTGGCCATCAAGATGGCTATCTTGCTGGCTCCCGAAATGTTCAGGGTGGTGATGCAAAGGTGTCTGAACGAGGGCGTCTTCCGGATGCCTGGAAAATTCAGACCTATTGTTGGTACTAAAGACCAGGGAATCCATCGGCATATAGACCTATATGTATGTTGAATCTAGTGGGTAAGGTGCTAGAGAGGGTAATCCTCAACAGACTGACAAAATACACGGAGAGTATATGCGGTTTGTCTAACAACCAGTTTGGCTTCCCGAAAGGGAAGTCGAAAGTGGATGCCATTCTGTCCGTCACCAAAACGGCCGAAGTGGCAATCCAGCACAAGAGGCGAGGAGTCCGCTACTGTTCAGTGGTCACCCTTGCCGGGCGAAATGCGTTCAATAGCGCCAGTTGCGTGGCTTTCGCCGACTCGCTTTAACGCTTTCAAGTTCCTGGATACCTGTACAAGATTCTGTAAAGTGATTTCTAGAACCGCGTACTGGTGTACAATACAGAGGCAGGCCAGAAACGTGTTCAGATCACCACAAGCGTCCCCCAAGGTACGATGAGGTACTACGGCTTAAGTTCTCGATCCTGCAGAGATTTGTGGTGAATCCATTGAAGACGTGGAGCTAACAGCCTACCACTCTATTGGCATTGTGAAGAGATGGATAAGTTCCAGGAAACTGGAGCTAGCCCATCATAAGACTGACTGTTAACAACCGTAAATTGGAGCAATATGCGACAATTAGTGCAGGTAACAGCAAAATTGATTCGAAAAGGTCTTTGAGATACTTTGAGGTCATGACCGACGATAAGCTGTCCTTTATCAGGTCAATTACGCCTGCAAGAAAGCCTCTATGGCTATATCGGTATTATACCGCATGATGTCGAATAGCTCGGCGGTGCAAGGGAGTAAGCGTAAACTCCTGGCCAGTGTCACCCTGTCCATATTAAGGTACGGCGGACCGGCATGGATCGTCGCCTTGAGTACCAAGAGTTGCATGAGTAAGTTAGAGAGTACACCCTGGCTTATGTGCCTACGAGTGATTAGTGCATACCGAACGGTATCACGTGACGCGGTCTGCGTCTTAATGGGAATGATGCCAATAGGCATCGTCATAAAAGAGGATGTGGAGTGCTTCGAACAACGTGGTTAAGTGGCAAAGGCAATGGAATAACTCCACCAACGCTTAGTGTATGGGCAGGCCACGGCAGTAACGCAGATATGGGTAGGCCACGGTTCTTTTAGAAAATATCTGCACATATATGGCAATGCACAGTTCTCCGCATGCACCGAGTGTGTGGGAGTTGAGGAAAAAAACAGCGGAACATGTGTTCTTCGCAGGACCTCGCTTCGACTGCGCGAGATCCGACAAGATTGCCGTAAGGGATCACGACACGGCTCCGGATGATTTGGTCCAGAGGATATGGCAAGACGGGAACATCTGGGACGCGGAATGCATAGCAGCCTCCCAAATTGTCCTCGATCTCCAAGAAATAAGAGCTACTCTCTCTGTCTCTCTCTCTCTCTCTCTCTCTCTCTCTCTCTCTCTCTCTCTTTCTCTCTCATAGCTTCCACAAGTCTATGAACCGTGACTTGTACTTAGTTCACAATGCACTAATGCGCTTTACTCCATTTTTCTCTCTAATAAATTTCCAACCATCTCCAGAGAAAACATAAAATGTCCTTTTTGTTCAAATGCTCAGCCTACGTTTTTCACATACACAAATGCCCTTATATATACACAATCATATTCATACACGTATTTAACCATACATGTTAAAATAGATGCATGCATCTGTACATATATTCACACACACATACATACATAATATAATGGCAAGACCTCACCCACTAATACTATTCAAAGCTTGTAGTGATGATGTGTGCGAGATTATAATGGGCAGGGTCATACAATTTCACTTACAATTGAAAATCGCCGTGGGACGATGAACTTAACATTCATCCCTTTCAATTGAAAAACATTATCTTCTTTTGACAGCACCTTCTTAGTCAGCTTCTGCAAAACGATCTTCCAATAAACATTTTTGAGCCTTCGGAGTCAAACTAGTGTGAAGCAGGGCAATTGAAATTCTTTATATCCAATTCTGAGGTATTCATTATTTTTAAGAAAAGAAAAAGTGTCATTAGATAAATAATTATCAATCACGACAAATGAAATTGCCAGTAGCTTAAGTAGCTTTCACGCGATTTCTGTTGTGTTCACAGTTCCAGCGCAAATGCAGCAAATGCATTTTCAATAACTCACCACAGTATCGGGTATTTTTGTATTTTTGTCGAGTTACAGCAATACGTGCATCGTCAATTAACAATACTTCTAGCAACACTGGTGTTGTGACCGGACTGGACAGACGGTGTCGGAATCATAAAACCTGACCGAGTGGCTCGTTCCGTTACTCTTCGTCGATTCTGCTGTTGCTTCCTTGGTACTGCTGCTGCTCTGGGTCCGTAATTCCTAACGTTCGTCACAAGAATGCCGGCTGCACGTTTAGGCAGCCATTTTTTAAACCCAACGATGGTGCTAGCTGCGTCAAACTTTTTGCTTCGTTAGCCAATGACTTTTCATTCACACACTGCCTACTTTTTTTCAACCATGCATCACGGTCATATGATTCTACTCAACTTGGTTTAAATATTATTTAATACACACTCTATTTACCACAACTGGCACGCATGTTTCGTTGTGTTCGCCAACCACTGCTCAAGCAAGCCTGAATTTCAATTAAAATGCTTTCGACGGTGGCTAGATCGTACATGAATTCAAGCTAACTCTCGTCTGACAGGAAGTGAATTGGAAGTGAATCGGTGAAGGTAAGAATTATGCACTACACGAAAGCTTATTGAAGTGGAGTGAAATCAATACAAAAGCGAATCATTACATTTTAATGCGTCTACGATGTAGGGCCCTGATAATGATTCCTCTACTGCAGAAACCAATATCTTATAATCCACTCGAGGAAAGGAACGTTTTGTCAGAAAATGGTAAAATTTCACAACTTTCTTTTCTTTTTCTCTTCATTTTTCAAGCAGGTAACAGGTTCGATTTCACTCACTTTACTTTAATATCCACTACATTTTATACACTCGATCTGCACCGGTCAACTCTACAGTCGCGCAGAAGACTGTCTGAAATTTCAGATTCCTCGCACTCTGCGCACTTGATTTGCGCCCGAGGTCCCGCGCTCTGGAAGAAATACCTCAGCCGACAGCCGGCAGCAGTTTTGACGATTTTTGATTAGTTGTCCGCGAACTGACACCACTCGCGCTGCGAATTTCAACGAAAAACACCACCGCACAGCCAGGGTTATTTCGCCACCTTATTTTTCGTTCTCATCTTTAATTTTTGCCAAAGGCATCTGTTTTATCTGCGTGTAACTGCAGAAAATCTTGGAAAAATTCTTTGCTCCAAACTTTCTGTTCAAAAAGTAGAATGTAAAAAGGTGCCTGGACGTCGATGCATTTCTTTCTTATAATTGCTATTGAGTGAATTTAAAATAAAACGGATATCTACACATCAAAACCCTTCTGAACAAAACGGTCATCACGTTTTTTGTTTTGTTTTGTTTGTGTTTGTGTTTTTAGTCTCAGAAATCGTGAAGTGAAAATTATCCTAACCTATAAATCATACGGAAAAAGGACTCCCTTCAGTTTCACCTTAAGTGCAACAATCGGTTTACACATACCACACTTCATCAAAACGGATCGTCTTTCTACAGGAAAACGGACCAGTATACGAGGGATCCATGTTCTCGGGGAAAATCGATCATTGCACTTAAGTCGTTCTGACAGGCCAGAATTGTCATGATAATGAATCATTCAGTGTTGGTTGATAACTAAAAGTTCAAGGATAGGTGAACAAAACCGGAATGGGATTAGTAAATGTTATGATGTTGAACCTAGAATTTAGATGGTGTCCGTGCCCATCCGTGTCCGTGGTTACAGATTTGGGTTTCATCCAGATGGTGTTGCGAGAAAAATTGGCTCTACCACTGTCAAATGATTCGGAATTATTAGAAAATTCGCAATGAACCTTCTAAGCAAGATAAACATCAGTTTCCCATTTGCTTGTTTGAAACCAGGCAGTTTTCTTCAACAAGTTTCCAAGTCATCATTGTCGATGGGCTGTTGTTCATCGTTTTCGAAGAAGTACGGATATTGTTTAGTAATCGAGTTGAACTCTTTCAAAATGTGCAGCTTCTTGGGGTCAACGCTCGATGCAGTTCCTGTTGACAATTGACTAGAAAAATGACCATTTGGTGACAGATCGATACAGAACTTTTAAAGGCTTCAATTCCAATATATTTCGTATTGTCTAGAACTCATTGGATTGTTTGGGGCTGAAGGATAATTAACTGTAGATATCTCGCATTAACTGATAATTATTAAATGTGGAAAGTCACGTTTCAGCAACTTTTTGACGGATCGATCAGAACCCATCATTACCGATGCTCTATCTGATCGGCAGTTCACAAATCTTCTTTTATAATCGGTGCCATCGATCTGAAATTTGTTACCAATTGGGCAATTTTATATAGGTTTTTGCACGGTAAGATCATATTAAGGATAACAAAAAATCACGTTCGAAATAGGTATGCTACGAATAACCAAAATTAGTACTGAGAACATTATTCTATTTTACTTGATTGCATGAAAATATTTCTTCATTGGAAGAACAATATTTCGGTAAAAATTCTTGCTGAAAACTCTGCCACATTTTGTGGAGCAATCGATTGAAGAACTTAAAAAACTAGAAGGGACAGCCCAATGGGGTTGTACGCAAAGTTGACGTAGGACTACGAAGCAATGTGCAATCTAGATCGCTTGATTGTTTAAAGAGTGGCCGAAATTGGTTTCCTTCCAAATCGAATTCCCATACACTAAGCGTTCGCACTACAACCTTTATTATTTGATATAACCTGTCTTGGTATCTAAATTCATTCATCTTGCTTTCACTGCAAATAATATGTATGACATATGATATCAAGATACTCTATATAAAGTAATATACCTTGCAGTGCGAATGAGTTTTGTTCATTTGGAAAACTTTTACTCAGGAGGCTGGTTTCATTCAACTCCAATTGCATACGGTTTCTACTAGGCCTATGTGTGAACAACACTGCTAAAAGTGCAAATGTCAAAAACATTACGGCTTCAGCACACAAACGATGTTTTTCACAATCGACCACGACCACCCCGAAACCATAGCTTTCAGCATTTCCAAACACATGCCAACTTTGTTTTCCAGTTGTTTTGTTGGCTTTGAAAAGGGCCATTTTGGGTTCGAGGGAACTGCTACTAACATCGCCTGATTTCGTCATGAAGCTGGTTTACTTGACCATGGCTTCGGTTCGCTCGGAAACCTCGTGTTTGACTAGCTCTCTCGGCAGCTTAGTCGAGGGGCAGTTTGAATTTCCAGAGACGTCAGGGCCATCCGCCAATTGATTTAAGTCAGTCGGGCAGCTACGCTTTCAATCCGCTCGGAAATGTCATTTACGAAGCTGTTCATAATGCTTATTGCTTTGGAGGAAACGACAGTATCGGGTTAAAATGCTTCAGCACTGGTAGATGTGGTGCTATACACGAAAGAAACAAATTACCTAGAATTGAGTATTTTTAAACTGTTGTTGAACTGGAACGATGGGTAAGTTTGATTCTTCAAATTAGGTAAACATTACTCAATGGGTGAGTACTTCATTGACAACTCATTTTTGAGTAAAAATGGAAGTCGTTTGCATACTTTTATTATTTCAAGTATACTACCGTTATAAGCATAACTGTATATAGGGAGTCCCATAGAACATGGGACAGTTATGCGTATAACGACAGTATATTAGCTTTAAAAAGCGAAAAACAATAAATATGTTATGGTATTAAACAAGCCGTTATTGTTAAAAATCGCGGAAATTAAGAAACAAACAAAATCCACCAAATTATCAAGTAAATTTATGTTATTATTCTATCATCACGAGAAAGGCACTTTATTTTAAAAGTTGATAACATTTGCTAACTAACCGTGCGGAAAAGTGCTCTTTTTTGGTTTTTACGAGTTTTATTGCATTAGGTTAATTTTATCCACCATAAACTTTGGATACAGTTACTCAAATTTGAGTACTATGGCATATACTCAAATTCCCGCACCGAACTCCAGAGTTGGTTGAAATGAACTTAATGTTGGGTACTTTGTTTCTTCCGTGTACGTTATCTTCTTCCGAGCCTTGCTGCTGGAACTGTTTGGCTTCCGAGATGGTGAAGCGAGAATGCACCACAAGAGCATATTCTGTTGATATGATCGACCACCTGGAAATCATTATCCTTATTGCGTTGTAGATGGTTGTGGTCTGTTTGGGAATTCTTAGTTAGCATAGCATTTGGTGGCCCTAAAAAGGACCGTTTGGTTTTAATAATGATACGGCCCTAGTTGTATTTTCTACGATGGTTGAACCACATACTTTGCAGCCATATTTATGCTGCGACATTTTAGTTGGATATTCTCTGATTCCTATCTGGAATTTATTTGATTCCTATCGAATGATTGAAATTTCAAACAGCACAAGAGACATATTCAACCAAACAAACTCTAGAAATTAGAAGAAAAATTAGTATCTTCCATTTAATTCCAACTACCTTTGCTTATCTTCGACAGATACGCGTATTTTGTCTACAATGTGCAGACTTCTTCAGTGTCTCGTACTAATAACTCGACTTAGTACGACATTAGTACGAGACACTGAAGAAGTCTGCACAATGTAGACGAAATACGCGTATCTGTCGAAGATAAGCAAAGGTAGTTGGAATTAAATGGAAAATACTAATTTTTCTTCTAATTTCTAGTTACAGGTATTCCACTAAACAGCTCAAACCCTCTAGGATTCAAACAAACTCGTTAATTAGCAAACTGATTTGGTCGTACTGAAAAAGACGGATATAGTTGAAGGGGGAAAAACATTGTTCACGGTTAAACTTGGGGTTTCTTCTTGGTATTCTTGGTTCAGCTCCTCGTCGGTGCGGGTGGTCATCTGCAGGTGACGTGGGATGCTTCTTGTCCCGTTGTTGTCACGGGCGGCTTTTTCCATCAACTACTTAGTAGGCTTAAGCAGCCTTATTTCTCGCAGCGATGTTGACGGGAGCATCGGCCCAAACAACCAACTGCACCAACTTCTCTGGATAACGAATGCTCACCAGTGCATCCTCCAGTGTGGTCGCACGCCTACTGCGTTGCTACAGCACATTTTGCTCTGCACAGCACTACGCTACCGTAAGACTGAATCAAATTTTCATTCAACGAAGTCAATGTGATACAAATTGCATCAAAGGGGACGAACTTTAGTCATTGTGCCACAATAATTAGTTTTAATTAGTGCACGCTAGACGGATGATTTTCTCAACAGAAATATACCTAATTTGCTTTCCACCGCCAGCAACTAATCCGGCATGCATAACTAGGAACAATGGCGAACTCCAACACATGGTTGGTCTCTGATGTGTTGCAGTTTGGCTCTAATTATCTCTTCTAGACTTTTGTTCGTTAGTTGTTCAACGTTCTTTGTGATATAATCGGAGACGCGACGTTTAATGAATGCCATGTTCAACCGTGACGTGGTAATTGAATTAAAAACAACACAATAGAAACATTCAAACAAACTCATAAATTAATAAACTGTTTTGGTCGTCCTGAAAGGGACGGATTAAGTTGACGGGGGAGAAATAGTTTGCAACGACTGCTCGCCAGTGCACCCTCCAATCCAATGTGCTTGCTGCCGCCGACTGCGCTTCTACGCCACTGCACAGCTCCCCGACTGCCGAAATACTAAAGTAAAACGTGAAGGTGTACCCTTTTTATAACCTTCGTGGCTGCCTATGAGACGTTCGTTACTTAAATATGAAATCTGTGCTAGGAAGTACAGTGTATTTGGTAAATTTACTCTGAAAAATCGACATTATAAGACACCACCTTATATTTGCGTCATTTTAAGTAGCTTCATGTTAAAAACTAATAGTTTTCATTATTGGAATCGACGCGGAGAAATATTTCCGATCGATTGGTGCAAATATTTAGAAAATGTTTGGATGAACGACTCAGATATTAACGCTCAAAACCTGACCACCATGGTGGAATTCATGGAAAAATTATCTTAAATTTCTACAATACATCAGAATTTTCTCCAAGAACTACTTCATGAATTGCCTTATAGTTTTTTGGTTTTGTAAGGTGTCTTCCAGAGATTTATTCAGAATCACAAAGCTTCACTCGTTCAGGGATTACACCATAAATTTAATCAAAAGAAAGTTAAAAAAAACAGTCAATGAAATGCCAGAAGAAACTCCTAGAAGAATCGCTAGAGGAATAGCTAAAAGCTCCTGAAGAATACCTATAGATACGCCAAATGGAATATCTCAAGCAATGTCTGAGAAGCTTTCATAGAATCTTTGGGAAATTTTATCAAGTTTTCTTAAATAATTATTTAAAATATTTTATAAAGAAATCTTTTGGGAAGACACACACAAAATGACTTCCAGACTGTCATCAGTCATTGTAAAAAGTAGGATCCTAAAATGTAATTTTTTGGTATTCGAGGTCGTTGAGTGGACAAGCAATTGTCAAAATTTTGGTCTATCTGAAAAATCTATGATCTTTACATACAGATATCTGTAAGAGATAAAAAAACTGTGTCAATCAAGATAAACCTGTGCATAAGGCAACCCTGCGTACAGCTTTTCTGGCTGCTCTTCTTTATACTCTGCCATGTTTCTGATTTTGTTTTTTCTCAGGCCTATTGGATTGAAATATATATCATCACAAAATACTCTTAAACTTAAAAACCACAACCTCGAAAAATAAGTTGCAGAAAAAACCTGACAGCTCCCAAAAACACAACCGTTCGTAGGCAAAGCTTGCTGCGATCATCTAAGTTTCGTTCCACGAGGCTGTGTACATTAATTTCATTTCAAAACATTTCAATTCTATCACACCGCTAATCGTCGGTGCAGGTCGCTGAACATTTTTGTAAACAACTTGTATCCCAACAAAAAAGAAAAAACGATCCATCTGATGCTGGTTGAAACGACAACAGACCTGGAAGCCTGAAAGGACGCCAAAAGCAGCAGGAAAAAAGTTATTTGGTCACAAATCGAGCACTCGCTCTTCATGGGGTAGATTTTCGAAAGGGAAACAACCGGAAACCCTAAAACGATGAAAAAGATGTGGCCAAGCCACAACACCGAAACGAAAGCGAATTGCATCAATTTTTCAGCAGGTTAGACAGGGATCGTGATAAATTGAATGTTTGTCAATTGCATCACACATACAGGTATGCTATGGAAAGTGGTTTGAACCATTTGTTCGTTTGACCGTTATTAGAGATCCTGAAACGGAGTGGTAAAACATAATTTTAAGAATGGTCGTTCACAGTGAATTATCATCCACATAATTCCAACCCAGAACGACCATCGTTCTCGTCCCTTTGAAACTATGGCTTATGAATGTCGCCGTCGTCGTCGTTGCCGTCGGTTTTTCCCTTTTCAAACTATTCCCATGAAGAGGGAGTCATCCCCATCGCTTCGTAAAACAAGCTTACACTCAACGGTTTTTGATTCGGAACGACCAGGAAGCAGAACGGGGTGAAAGTCTTTGTTGATTGTAGTGGTGGAGTGAAAGGATTCCTTCCGGAAGCAGAAATCCGGTTTCACGACGGTGATACCCTTCAATGTCCGCCATTCAAACGTCGAATAGACAGACGGACAAAGATAAGTCCCACTTTGTAGCCGCCATAATCCTCCGTTTTGTTCTAAATTGTTCTTCGTTTTCTGCTTTAGTGAAGAGCGAGCTCATCTTTCCCTCCTGGTTGGAGAAGGTACTCAAATGAATTAGAATGTTGTTCCAATAAAGATTATATGATAATTAACTGAGTGCAATCGTTGAAGTGGAGCGAAAGAAAACACGATGTAGATTAATATGAAATGCACTTCGAAGCCTTAGCAACTTGAAACAGAAAAAAAGGATTCTGAGCAAGTATTGGCACTGTCCCATGACAGAGGCGCCCGGTTTGGGAACTATTTTGACACACTAAATGTCGCCGCCTAACCGAAATTAATATTGTTTCAACGAGGTTTGAATGACGCTTTGTATTACGCATTAATCAAAGTTACCTCTTTCTATTGCGTATACATGTATAGCAGAAGATTGTATTAAGTGTGTAGTGGCATAGCTGCTAGTACCAAAGCTGCTATGTGAAGAAGGAATAACATAAACGTAAAAGTTTATTACTTTCCGCCGAGCGACGTGGCGGATATTGTCGTTCGTCGATGGCCTTTTATTATTGTGCTGCAGGAAAGGAATAGAGGCACAGAGACAGAGTAGAGGGGTCAACGGATGGGAAACTTGTGGATACTGTAGATCGTCGCTTGCTACTAAATAATTTGCTTTCATTTTTTTATTTGATCTGAGCATGAAATGTTGATAATTGATTAATGCAACGTTCAGTCGTTTTATCAACTCGAACTTAAGTCCTAATGAATTAAGTGAAAAAAGGCTTCTGAAGGCATGAGAATCCATGGTTTTGATAACCAATCGTACTGAAATCGAAGCTTTCTACAATACTAACCTCAATTGAGAAACTATTTTGATTGACAGTACAACTGAAAATGGTTTGAATATATTCGTATAATAATTATAAAACAGTTCAAAACCATAAACTTTCCAATAGATATGAGGGTTTTGTAATCAAATAATTTTTCTGCGTGTTGTAGACGATGAACCTCTTAAAGAAATTAAGATTATGCATTTCTATAATAAACTAACCAGTTGCACTTAATTATGTTTGGCCAATTTTTTACCGTTCCACCCTGTTCAAAATTTACCATATGGTATTGACCGATCGGAGATTGAAATCGCATAACGACAATAATAAACCACAGGCTAAACAAAAAAATCCATTCGAGAACCCCCCGGGAATCCATTTCTCACCGTCTGTTGCTCTGCTGCTGTCACCTCTAAATGGCCACCGGAATCGATCCAACAGAAACGAAATTAGGAAAAAAAGGAACCTTCCGAAAAGTGTTCGATTATTCCCCGCAGCATTGGAACTCGATCGAGCTTGATGGCTCATCGATGCTTTTTTTTTTGCTGGGCCCCTCCGTCCTACGATTTCCATAATTGAGATTATCAAACTGACGTCACTTTCTTTTTATTCTTTCCCCGGGACTTGTACTAAACGATAATTAGTCTCATTGTTTTCTGGAAATGTTTTTATCTTTCCCCGCCCGTTTTTTTCGCGATGGCGTAGCAAGGTCTCGCAAAGGGAGGTTATAGGAAGGTAGATATACCGATGAGGCTCTGTATTTGAGAAAGATTTCAGAATTTCTGGAAGCCCGAAACGTAAAATGCGTTTTTTCAAATTGTAGACTAAAGTATGCCTAACTCCTCAAGATTTTCGAAAATCTCATTTTGCTGTGATGAGTTCGATTAGTGATATGGACAAGCAAATACACACAAATCAGTAGCTTAGTTATATCCTCTCAATGCCTGTGAACTTCTTGGATGTTCTGTAAACTTCTTGGAAGTTATGTAAACTTCTTAGAAGTTCTGTGAACATGTTAACTACTCGAAAGTTTTCTGAACTGCTCGGATGCTCTGTGAACTTCTTTGAAGTTCTGTGAACTTATATCGAAAGTTCAGTGAAATTACTTGAAATTTACTGTGATTACATCTTTGGGAAATTCAGTAAATTTCTTGAAAATTCTCTAAACATTATGAAAATTCTGATTTCTTAGAACTTCTGGAAGTTTTGTGAATTTTTCGGAAGCTCTATAAACTTCTAGGAAGTTGTACAAAATTGTTCGATGTTCTGTAAATTTTTTTGGAAAAATTTGTAATTTCTCCTGAATTTTGTAAGCTCCTCGAAATGTCTGTTAACTTATTGGAAGTTCAGTAAACTTCTTGGAAGTTCCGTGAACTTTTTGAAAATTCTGTTAATATCACAAATATCTATGAATCTTACAAAACTCTGTAAACTATCCAAATGTTTCGTGATTATATCGAAAATTCTGTGATCGTTTAAAAAAGTTCTGTTCCAAAGAGAACTTCTGTGAACTTTCGTGGGAAGTTCCATGAACTTTTTGAGGAATTTTTGTGAATTTCTTTGGGATGTTCTGTGAATACAGAAGTTCTTTCAGAACTTTTTAGAAGTTCTGTAACAAAAAGGATTCAAGAAAATTCACTATATTATAAAACAAGCTCACAACACTCGAAAAAAATACACATAATTCAAAAAATTTGAACTTTTCACTGCACAGAACTTTTCAATAAAGTCTTCAAAATTTTCAACTAGAGTAGAACTTTCGATGAGTTTAAACAACTTTCAAGAAGTTCAAAGAATACCGGAAGTTCTGTGAATATTTCAGATGTTTTGTTAACTTTTCAGAAGTTATATGAACTTCTAGAGAGTTTCTTTAACTTTTAGGAATTTCTATAAACTTTTCGGAAGTTTTGCGAACCTTCAGAAAGTTTAGTAAAGTTTTAAAAATTTTCTTCATTTTTCGGAAGTAATGTTAATCTCTGAGATGTTTTGTACACTTCTCGGGAGTTCTGTGAACTATTACAAAAAATTTTAAACTTCTTGGAATTTCTGTGAAAAGGAGTTTTGCGAACATCCAGGAAGTTAAGTTAATTTCTCAAAATTCTCTGCCTTTTTCGGAAGTTTTGTGAATTTCACAGATGCTTCCTAGAAATTTACTGAACTTCCGAAAAATTTTCAAAGCATCTGAGAAATTTACAGAACTTATGAAATTCTATGAAAAACTCATGAAATCAAAGTTCTATCACAGAGAACAAACATCCAAGCTGGAGTTCCCATCCTGTGTAAATTTCTGTAACTGTCATTTACAGATATAAAATTACAGCTCGTTTCCATTAGTTTTGGTGAATCGTATGTTGATGGCGCCACTTACCCCCCCCCCCCTCGAGATTTGATAGCCTGTCAATTTTAGTTTGGTGAAACATAGACTAGGTGGCGTTGTTTTTCCAACGGTTTGCTTTTAAAAGTTTACACAGTAAATTGGAGAAAATATGTTCGAGCCTGGATGTCTGTTCTCTGTGGTTTTATGCAGTTCTTTGATTTTGTTTTAATAATGCGTATGTCTTTGGAGCGTTGTGAAATTTTTTGGATTATTATTTAAGTTTATTTCATTTTTAAAAACTAGTTTTTTCATGTGTTTCTCAATGATATGTCTCATGGAATTCATGTTTTATATCATTAGGTTTTAACTCTAGATTAAGGCAGTTTTTTTTGCCTAAACTTCAGACTATTTACCTTCACAGATTATGAACAATCTCTGGTACAATGTTTTGCCCAAAAAACGGATTCTGATGTGATTTACAAAAAAAAAAACGGTTCAGCTGCATAACACTTCTTTGAAGTCCTTAGAATTTCTTTCCGAAGCTATGTTACTTTCTCTCTGCAGGTTCATAAAATTCTCGGAGGTAATTTTGAAACTTCTTTCTGGTTTTGTATACTTTTCTCTTTTAATTTGAGAGCTACTTATTGAAGCATTGGAAAATGCGTTCTGTTATTTGGTTATGTTTATGAGTTATTATGAGTTGAAGTTCTTAGAACTTCTCTTCAAATCCTACCTGAATTTAAAAAAATTCCCCTCTGAAGTTCCGATAACTAAGTTTTGAAGTTTTATAAAATTCACGAGGATGTTTCTGAAATTTCTCGCTGGTTTTTTTTTCACTTCTCTCTGATATTCTATCAACTATTTTTTGAAGTTTTTAATTTATTTTTTTTAATATTTGGTAATTTTTTATGAGTTTGTATGAGCTAAAGTTCTAAAAACTTTTCTTCGAAGTCTCTCTGAAGTTCTACGAACTTCCCTTTCTAAGTCTGTGAACTTTTTCCAAATGCTCTGTGACTTTTACTCAAAATTTTACAATAGTTTTTAGAATTTATCTCTTATGCTTGCGGATTTTTCTAGGAACTTGGCTATGAAATTCGGAGAACTTTATTCTGAAGTCTAACGAACATATCTTTTAAGTGTTTTGCATTTTGTGATGATGTTTTGTGAACTTCATAACTGTAAAACTTGGCCATACTTAACCTAGCTTTTATCCTGACGTTCTGCGAACTAATCTCAGCAGTTTGACTTCCTTTTTTCTGATATTTGGCGAACTTTTCTTGAAAACTCCGCTCCAAAGATCTGTGATCTCCCCTCTGAAATTTTGTATTCTGCTCTCTCGAGTTCTATGAACTACTTATTGAAGTTTTAAGTACAGCTGTCTGAAGTTTAGAGAAGTTTTCTTTGATTTTACGACACTTTACACCAGGGTGCATTCGTGTCTGTCTAGAATTTTGCTCTACCAATTCTTAATTCCTACACATATCTCAATTTTTATTTGCATTTTCTTGTCTCTCTAAACTTTTCTTCATCCATTTTACTGCACTAAGTGACTTCGACGGAAAAAATGTTCACTTCTCTTCTTCCACTTTCCTGCTTAAGTTTATCTTCTTCCTCCTCTCTTTTTCTACTTTTCCGCTGACTAATCTTTTCTTTCCCTTTTCTTCTTCTGCTTATCTTCCGCTTCTTTTCCACTTCTCTACTTTCACTTCTTTTCGTCAACTTCTTTTTTTGCTCTTCTTCTGCTTCTTTTGTTCTGGTTCTTCTTTACTGCTTCTTTTGTACCGCTTCTCTTCTGCCACATCTCTTCTTGTGCTTCTCTTCTTCCGCTTCTTTTCTTCCGTATCTCTTCTTCCACTTCTCTTCTTTCACTTTTCCTGCTCTGCTTCTCTTATTTAGGTTCACTTCTTCAGTTGTTCTTCTTCTGCTTTTCTATTTCAACTTTTCTTTTTCCGTTCGTTTGCTTCTGCTGCTTCCATTTTTGTTTTCCGCTTCTTTTCTCCGTTTCTCCTCTGCCAAGGTATCATTTTCAAAAATTTCGCTAGCCCGAGACTGAAAATCTCGATAATCAAGTAAAAAGAAAAGAAATGTCATTGTTCGCTTCTTTGCATCCAAGTTTTTGCTTCAGTTTCTCTTCTTCTTCCTTGCTTGTCCCACATTTTTTCTTTAATTTCTGTTTATTTGGTTCTGCTTCTGTGTATTTTTTTCCGCTTATCTTCCACTTCTCAACTTCCGCTTCTTTTTTCCGCAGCTCTTATACCGCTTCTCTTTGTTCGCTTCTCTTCTTTCACTTCTTTTCACCCACTTCTTTTCTTCTGCTTCTCTTTTTTTCACATCACTTCTATTGATTCTCTTCTTTCGCTTCTCTTCTTCCACTTCTCTTTTTTCACTTTTTTTCTTCCGCTTCTCTTCTTCCTTTCTCTTCTTCTACTTCTCTTCTTACTTTTCTTTATCTTCTTCCGCTTCTATTTTTCCGCTTCTCTTTTCCCGCGTCTCGTCTTTTGCTTCTCTTTTTTCATATTTTTCTTCTTCCACTTCTCTTCTACTGTTTCTCTTCTTCCGCTTCTCTTCTACTGTTTCAGTTTCCATTTCTTTTCTTTTTCTCTACTCTTATTCTACTTAAGCAATGCTGTTTGTTTTTCCATCCATATCTGTTTTATTCTTCTTTTTTCCATTGCTCCTCTTCCGAGATATTATTTTAGGTTCTCATCTTCTGCTTCCCGTCATCCGCTTTTTTACCTCCGCTTCTGTTTTTTCGGTTCATGTTTTCCGTTTTCCTTGTTCCGCTTATATGCTTCTGTTTTTCTTTTACCAATTTACTTATTCCGCTTCTCTTCTACTGTTGCAGTTCATTCATTTTTTTTTCCTTCTTCACTCCTCATTATCTACTTAAGCAATGCTGTTTGTCTCTTCTGATTTTTTCCTCCCATTTCTGTTTTCCGCTTCTTTTCTCCGTTTCTTCTCTTCTCAGATATCATTCTTCGAAAATGTTCAGCTTCTATTCTTCCGCTTCCACTCTGGTCTCTCTTCAATTGTCCAAGATTCTTCTGCTTCCCTTCATCCACTGCTCCGCTTTTGTTTTCCCGAATCTTGTTTCCCGTTTCTCTTGTTCCGCTTATCTGCTTCCGTTTTTTTCAACCGTGTTATTTCTTCGGTTTCTCTTCTACTACTTCAATTCATTAATTTCTTTTTCTTCGTTTCTCATCTTCTTCCTTTCTCTTATTCCACTTAACCAATAACGTTTTTTTTTAATTTATTTCAGAGTATTTTTGTTTCTCTCCAAGTTTTTAATTTTCGCTGTGCTTCTGTCTCCGCCTTTGTGCCTGTTTCCATGAATTTCTTCCCATTTTTTTTTCAATTTTACTGGATCCTCATCTTCTCTTTTAACTCTTTATCGTTTGTTTCACCAGCTTCCTTTTCTTCGTTCTCTTCAGTGTAAATGTTTACCTCCATTCATCTACATCCACTTAAAGATTTTGTCTGATTCGTTTTCACTGTTTCTCCTTTATTCATCTCTTCTTCTCTTGAACGTATTTTTGCTTTTGCTTTTTCGGCGTTCTCAATTCCATTACATCTCCTTCCCTTACGTTTTTCTTCAAGGTCTTCTTTCTTCCCACTTCCTTTTTAAATTTCTGAATGCACTGTCTTTACTATCAGCTGCGGTTGATTTATTCCCCTCAGTTATTTTAATTTTTTTTTTTTATTTTCCGACGCTCTCCGCTTTTTCTACTTCATTTGCATCACGTCTGTGTCGCCTCCGACTTTCTTTTTCAGTTCCAATTTTTTGTTACTTCCTCTTCTTCTCCCATTCTTACTTTTCTGTTGTTTTCTCATAGGCTTTGATACACATTAGTTTATGCAGGAACATCAGCAATCGCTTTTCGTTGATATTATCGTTTCTTATCGCTGTATGCTGGATGGTTAGATCGATCTCATATTCTGTTCTAACTGCTTCGATTTTTTTGTAGTGCATGATCTCGAGGTGGGAATCTACGAAAGTCCCGCAACATTTCCATACCGGTGGAGTTGACTTCTGGAAAATTGGGCGTATAACTTGTATGGCCAATGCGTAGGTGAGCGACAGCTCTCTGGTCAGAAGAATCACATCTTTTTGTTTGTGACAAACGTTCATGCCATTGCTGAAATCTTGGTATATCACTTTTGTAGCGTCTGTCTGGTTATTGACACCAACTGGCGGTCTATTCGGCTTGACCAGGGATCTACTTCTTTTAGCATTTCTAGCTTATTGCTTTCACAATAAGCTTATTGCTTGCTCTCAACATAGTGTGCTAAATGCACTTCCACCGTTATTAAGCTTTCGATGCCAGTTACCATTTTTGCATTAGTATGATAGTGTGGCAAGTACAATCATAACCTATGCCCAGGGAGTCGAGAAATTTTCCTTAACAAAAAATTCCTATACCAGACTGAAAATCGAATCCAGTCACCTCTAGCATGGTGTTGCTTTGTAGCTGCGCTTTTACAGACTGAGCTAAGGCAGGGATCTACCAAAGGTGTATTGGACAGTTTCGTAGCAGATTCTTTATTTCCTGTATCCAGGGATGCTGCGATTTGCCTATACCGATGTCCGAAAGGCAGCTGGTGGAGTCAGATAATATTATTGATTTGTTCAATGTATTAAGGGCCCATATGGTCGCAAAGGCCTCTTGAAACGCTACCATGTAATGCAAGGCCTATTGGTTTTCGAACGTTGCCGCTAGACTTATCTCTGAAGTTTCTCTGAAGGTCTTAGAACATCTCATCTTTATCCATTTTATATGAGATACTGAGAACTTCTTTCTGTCTGAAGCCTTATAAACTTATCGAGGATGTTTTTGAAACTTTTCTCGGTATTGGGGGTTGGACCCTGGTGCAGTGGTTAGTATTCATACCTCTCACGCCAAAGTCACGAGTTCGAATCTCACTCAAGCTATTTCGGGAGTGAGATTCGCTAATACTCAAAAGGCATTTGATTGACTACGACAGGAGATGAACCAGCCCAGGGCTGATAATCTCAATAATCGAGGAATAAAAGAAAGCGTCTCTCTGTATTTTTTGCACTTCTCTCTGAAGTTCTAAAAAATACTCTTAGAACTTCTGAGAATTTCTCTCTGATATTTGATTGTTTTTCTATGAGCTTCTGAAGTTCTATGATCATCTTTCTGATGTTCTGCGAATATATCTCAGAAATGGTGTCAATTCCACTATTAAGTTTGGTGATCTTCCTTACTGTGAAACCAAACCTAAACTAACATAACCTTCTTTAACCTTTTTTCTGCTCCTTTGTAAAATTCTGTCAATAGTTACTTAAACATGATAAGATGGGTTTGAAAACCAAGCAGTCAATGAACTGGTGTTGAAAAATTTCGAAGTTTGATTGGTCGCCGGATACATTTTAGTCCAAGTCCTCTGAGTCATCAAACCTGGAATAAGGCCAGATGGTTCTCAAAAGACCATCAATAATCTTCCAAATGACCTACAATGAACTGTTGCAGAAAATTCATGAAGTTTGATCCGTCGCATGATATGTACTAGTTTAAATCGAATTGTGGTCACATTCCAACTGGTTATAGGTTCATAGTGATAAAACGAGTTTATCATTGACATTTGACTCTTACCAATAGAAAAAAATGATGAAACTAGGGTTAGTGGACAAGTTATGGCACAAGTGTATGATATACATCCTCATGAATGTATTTGTTATATGGCAAAAGCTGTGTTCAATTTTTGTGTGCATGTCATTTTCGAATAATATGCTTTTTTTCTTTTCATTTTAATATCACTAAATTCAATGAATCTTGGTGAGTTTGATCTGTTTAGTTGAATACCTGTAACTAGAAAATAAGAAGAAAGATTAGTTGTTTCCATTCAATTCCAACTATCTTTATTGCTTATCTTGTCAGAAACGTGAACTACGTTTACAATGTGCAGACTTATTTGAGTATTAGTACACTATATTGAGAAAGTCTGCACATTGTAGACGAAATTCACGTGTCTGTCAAGATAAGCAATAAAGATAAATGGAATAACATGAAAATTTCTAATCTTTCTTCTCATTTTCTAATTTAAGTAAAACATTGTTTTCTAATATGTGAAGCATGTTGATGGGACGAAATTTGCGTCCAGTTTGCAGCAATTTATCAATCTGACTCAGCAGGTTTTTTTTTTCAAAGTTATAAAACCAATCTCATGCAAGTACGTTATTTACTCCAGCCGTCTTCCATGAGCACAGCATATAGTGCGTTTCTCCTCTTACGTAATTGAGAAGAACGACTGTTTTAATTCAGATACCAGAATAAAAAATCAAAAATGCTGTACTTTAAAAAAATTCCAACGTAAAGAAGTTGTCAAAATTTCGTAAAAAATTTCAAAATTCTCCCCAGCATTCGGGCTTGACCAACCTACCTCTGCCCCTGGCTCCCACTAATGCGGGTACGTCGCAATCAGAGATCGAATAATGCGAGATTTAACTGTTATGACCTGCTCCAACTTTCCAGTCGGAATCGCCTTGATACAAATCACCAATGGCGCTAACTTTCCTTCCAGACCAGAGCTATGAGAATTGGTTTAATATCCCGCCCCATTAGGTACGCAAAGTGGCTCCAATTACTGTAAATAATCACGCAACAAAATTTTCGATGGCATTCGATTTTTATTTCATTTTATTTTATTTTTGCAGAACTGAGAGTCGACCCCGTATGCCTCTAAACTGCCCGGGGTGTGCGTTGACTGTTGAATGGAATTAAAATTGAATGGCATTTCAGTATTTTTGGGCACTTCTCTGTAGGCAACTGCTGCTTATGACAAGTGAAAAGTTTTCTGCGTCGTTAGCTGGAATTACACTTCTTGGTAATCGATTTGAGGGCTATTGTGCTTGTCAGAGTGACAAAGCTTTATTAGAGGTTGTGCTGTTACAAGAAAATATTTTTTCCTAATTTTGTGATTTCATGTCTGTATACTGTAAACTAGACAGATGTAGAATGGTTTTTATCCATATGGCAATCATTTTAATAACGTGCATTCGGGGATAAAACGTTAATCTTGATATTCTTGATACCGCGGCGAACCATACCGTTTCGATCTTCATCGTTTCAAAACACTTTGCCCAGATCAAGAAACATTTAGTCTGCCTGATTAACTGTTGAAATTTAGTACCAGAAGCGTTTGGTTCAAACTAATTCCTGAAAGAAAGGTAATTTTTAGTAGGACCAACTGTGATATGATAATGCACCTAAAAATTGAATGCTTTGGTTAAGAAAATCAGCCATTCTTGGATTCTAACAACCCTTACCCTATGTATTAGGCTGATGCAAATTTCGAAATGTTTGCTCCCCTAAGCTTAATCGACGCCAATGTGGGTCCTGATAGTCCCCAAGAAATTTGAACACATTTGGTTTTAATTTGGCTTTGCACACGCTATTCAAAGTTTATATTGGAATTAGTGTGAAGATCCTCAAACTTACATTTCCAGATCACCAACATCTTGATATTATGTCCTTAAACCTAATCTGATATAGATTCATATAGTGTAAGTTGCCAACTATCAAAATGCCGAAGATACCTGGCATGTAAATTTTATACAAAAATAGTTAAATTATATAAAAATTCTTTTATATAATTTTTTTTTAATTTTTGTCAAAATTTTCCACCCTAATGGAAATTAAGAAAGCCACCCTAATGAAATATCACATATAATATGTTAGCAGTTGCCAACGATGATATAGGATATGTTTCAATACTATTGCCATGCATATCTCAGCAGTTGAATTCAAATCATTTTAGTAAAATCAAATTCACTCTCCCAACTCAATTGGCTAAGTTCCAAAAAGTCGATTTTCTTTAAAAAAATTGTTCGAGCTAACACCAGTTTTCGACGTTTCATGCATTTTTTAGACCTTCGGCATCAACAAAAAAAAATCGATTTCGGAAATTTCATGTATTCAGTGCTGAAAATAGTCATTTCAACCCAATCCGCTAAATTTGCCAACAAGTCGTTCCAAAAACCGATTTTCACAATATCACGAATGAAGAAATTGTTGTACTCGATTATTTCCATAAACTTTGTTCACAATGTATTGTTCTAACTTTAAACCCTAAGACGTGCGAGCACAATATCTGAATTCTAAAATGATATTCATCGTTGAATATCATTTGAATATATCATTAGAATATAACACTTTCTATATACCAGTTAGGGCAATGCACTGTTAAAAAAGTTGTAGAATTTGTTAAGAGCTACAATTTTATCATACCCTATAGTCATAAATTCAGCTGTTGAACCAAGTTATCGGTAAATTTATCCATTTTCACGAAATGATTTTTTTCAGCACTGGTAATTGCACAGAGAACCACATAGATGGAGCTAAGGAGTAGCTTTGCATCTTAAATGTACAAGTTCACTAGTTCATTCTATTTATAAATCAGTACCGGCCACGTCCTCATGGTCTTTGGGGAGGGGGAAGAATGATGAGTTTAACAATCGTTGGTTAGAGACCGTGTCTACCTCTGCGTCTCCACAATTTTCAAGGGAAGGATAGATTTGTGTTAGTGAGGCAAGTTATTTATAATAGATCATGGATTCATCGTGGTAAGTGATGCGATGCGATCAATGAATGAAAGCGCAGTAGACTGGTTTTTATTTTAAATCTAGTGGTGATAGGAAGAGGCAACTGACAAATAGCAGGGAAGGTGGCGGGCCTGAGATTGAACTCCCGACCATCTGCTCAGTAAGCAGAACAGGTAACCACTGAGCTACCCAGCCACGTCTTGAGCCGTCGAAAGCATGATTTTAGTGTAAAAACTAAATAGTCGATATTATGGGTCACTACGGGGGATGTTCTGGTGACCAAGATGATTTATTCCTGATGATCAATGATTGATTTCCGAGCTAAAATATCCACCTGCATAAAATTCAAGGAATAATGAGCTGCCTATCACCTGGTTTTGGTGAAAAAAAACAAACATCACCGTTACCAAATTGACCTCCTATGGGGTACCCTGGAATCAGTGCCATGAATACCAGACTTGATCAGTGGTTATTGGAAACGAGTGCCGGAAGTGTTTGTATTTTTTACAAAAATCCAATGTAACAATCTGCAACACAAGGAGAGCATTGGTGGCAATTGCATGCTTAAATATGCTAAAAAAATACTTATGTGATATTCAGGGTTGACGGAACCGGTAATGCTTGTAGCCGTGATATTGGTAACTGTAAGATTTATAGGCTACTGATGGCGCTTTAACTTTAATTAATCCTACGTTGTGTTTCAAAGAAAAACTGGATAGGCACAACTGTCTGTTACAAACGAGACTAACTAACTGACTTTATTTTGGGCTGATTATGTACATATAAATTATTCTGATGGCACGGCCGGGTATGCTATCTCGCCAGCCGAACGAACGCGGCTGCCAGAACGATGAAAAAACCTCGTCTAACATGCGCCCGCCAGCACCAGCTATAGACAGTGAGAAGGTAAATCTCACTCCGTGCTGCCAAAACCATAGTTGCTACAACAGCTACGTAAAAACCGGTACTTGGAGCGTCTCGATTACTTGACTGGGTCTAGAGTTACAGGTCGTCAAAATCCTTTTGGAGACCCTCAAAAGAACTTTTTCCAATTGGAGCAAGTACCTGATCGCCATAATGAACAAATCCGGTTTTTCTGTACGTATTTTATAATTGAATATTTGTACTTATTATTTGATACCAACCAGTTGGGGTCGAAAACGTATGTAAGCGTAATATTAAGTAATCACGAAGTAATCGCGAGTAACTATGAGTAATAATAAATAATCATCTGTAATCACAATAACCTTTGTAATCACTGTGAAATCAAATAAGCACGCAAGTAATCATAAGTAATCATCATGTAATCATAATGTAATCATGAGTAATCACGAATAATCATGAGTAGTCATACGTAATCATCAGTAATCATAATAATCTATGTAATCACTGAGTAATCAGAGTAATTTTGAGGGAAGTGACTAGTAATCGATGGTTTTGGAAACCCGTTGAAACAAAACCCTTAATTTATGGATTTGCAATGTATATGTGCAAATTATTTTTTTTTTTTCATATCATCATGTTTTGTTTTTGTTCTCTGTTACGTTTTAGTTAAAGTCCCAAATAAGTTGCTAGCGACGATTGATTTCACCATCGATCCTTAAATTATATATAGTGTCTGAAGTATTGTACTGTATAGCGCATCGGATACGGTATACAGCGCATTACCTCCGAGATTATACATGACTTATAGAACAAGTGTGAATTCGAATATCATTTAATTAAGTTTCTTAACTTCTTTACTTCAGTTTATTGTTTTACCATTGATTATATATGTTTACTTATGATTACTAATGATAAGTTATGATTATTTATTATTACTTAGAATTACTCCTGATTATTGTGATTACCTACGTAAATATGATTACTTTAGTTAGAAGTAATCTCTGATTACTTATCACTTCAAAACCCCTTGCGCGGCCCCTTGCCCCATACCGGAGTCGGACTGTGTATCACACAATGCCAAAAGGTATAGTGCAAGAGCGAACGAAATAACACCGAAAAAACTTTTTCAGAGCGCGAGAGAAAAACACAACCGTAAGTGTCGCTTTCTCAAACTGGTTTGATTGAGAAAATTTGTCAAGGTGTGCCCGTTGAATATCGTTCACTGCTGCATATGAGGCTTTCTTTGCTTAGATTTAAAATCTGTGGTAGAAAAATACTGTGCATTTAGTGTTTTCAGCCTACAAAACAAAATTATAAGACATCACTGTGGTGACCAGTTGGATATTCGCCGTCCATTTTTTTTTTCGACACTCGGACTCGACACGTCCGTACGCTGGAACACTAGTTTTCAGAATGCCGTCAGCCAAAACGAGATTCTGTTGGCTAGCTCACTTTTTTTTTAAAATCCTTCACAAAAACACACATATAAACACCTCGAATTAACCTTTCACTGAGAGCTGATCCTAGTCAACACATACATACTTTCCATTACCATTAGCTTAAAATCATAATTCGCACACACACACAGTGTAACTTATTCGTATGCTTTGGAGCATTTTTATTAGAACACAGTTGGACTCTCGTCTTGCCAGGAATATAGTTTCGCTCTGAGAATCATTCCACAGATACGTTTGTACTATCGAATTATACATACCTATATGTCAAAACACCTTGGTTTTCAACCAATCGGCTTTCATATAAATCTTCACATTAAACCTCTCCAACCAACTATGTATCGATATGTTTTCGAAGATCGTCCAAAACTATTCATTCACAGTGCACTAAAGCGAGAAACGTCAGTATTTTGTTTTGATTACATCTAGAACTCGGTTCTAGATAATTAATTATCTTTGATATTGGTAATCTTTGATATTGGTGAGTCTTTATTACAATCTAATTATATTTTTTATATTTTCAGCATTCATCTACATAACTACATTATTCTCTATCTCTACTCTTCTAGTGAAGAAAAAAAATCAACCTCCGTTTCTACTGGAAAACGGCGTATATGAAGTTGCTATCAAATCTGCTAGGTCGTTTGATATTCTGTCGTCGACGCAATCCTCTTGAATCATCATCCACTGGTGGAACTTCAGGGACGACTGGAATTGAAGAATCAATTGATGAATTCGTGGTCTCTTGAACGTCATTTGATAGACCGATTTCTTCAGGACCATTCTCTTCGTTAGACAAGCAGTTAGTTGGAACCCTTTTAACATCTTGCACATTACGAGCATACTGGATACCACGTCTACTCATTACAACAACTTTTGGACCATCTCTGGCGATAACTTTATAGCGTTCTTGTGTGAAAACTGGATCCGTTTTTGATTTTTTTTGTTGGGCAAGTAGAACTGTATCGCCAATTTTAATATCTGATTGTTTTGCCCCCCGAGCTAAATCAGCGCTTTTTTGCTTATAAGTTTCGTTTCAGCATCTCTTTCCCGGATGTCGGTATTATCCAGCTGCTTGCGTCCATGATTCAAAAGGCATGGGAAATGTCCGCAAAATTTCCACCCGCACATTAGCTCGAACGGAGTTACTAACAGTCTCGAGTGTGGAACAAGATTGTTGTGGTTATGAGTGTATACTTGAAGAGCACGTCTCCAGTTAGTGCCTTCAATTCTGGATGCTGCAAGGGCTTTCGATATCCCTTGGTTTTGTCGCTCAACCGCTCCATTTGTCTGTGGGCTAAGGGGAATCGACTTACGCACTTTTACACCTTTGTCTTCCCAGAATTTAATAAAAGGAGCACCTTGAAATGGAGGCCCATTGTCGCTCTGGAGGACGAGAGGACAACCCCAGATCTGAAACACCTCGCAAAGTGCTGTGTTGGTGCTATTTGCATCCATGTGTTTCATTTCTACTACCGATAAATACCGCGAGAATGTATCAACCACTACTAGAAACTCGCCTGATCCAAATCCGGGAATACTAAAGAAGTCCACTTGAAGTATTTCCCACGGGCCATCAGGCAACATTCTGCTACTGAGGGGAACTGGGGAATTCTTTCTGGAAAGGCGAAGACATGTTTCACATTCTTTGACAAAACGCTCAACATCGCCCGACATTCTTGGCCACCAGAAGTATTCCCTCATAATCCGCTTCATCGCAACTTCACCAATGTGACCTCCGTGTGCCGTTTTCATGACACGGCGACGTAAAGATACTGGTAAGATGACACGATTTTCTTTGAAAATCAGGAACCCAGGGAATGTAAATACTTCTTTTGAGCCTCATACTTGCGGAGCTCTGAGGGCCATTGATCAAGTTGAATGGCGGTTCTCAACAACTGAAATTGGTCATCGTTCTCGGAGCTTGTTTCAATTTCTTCCCATGTCATATCTAAGGAACCTGAATCAAGTGCAAACAGAAAATGATTATCGTTATCCTCTTCAAAGGGTAATGCCTGTTCAGAGTGATGTATCAGTCTTAAAAGCGCGTCTGCCACATTCAGTTCTCCGGGGATTTATTTTATTTTGAAATCAAAAGGCTGTAAACGAAGAGCCCATGCGTCTGCCCGTGCCAAAGCTCGTTTTCCGACACGATGGTTGGATCCGAATATGAACTCGTTAGCCTCTGCATCAGTTCTTACTACGAAATGTCTGCTTAGTAAGTACGTAGTAAACCGTTCTATACCCCAGACGACAGCCAGCGATTCTTTATGAGCTTGAGGATATTTTTGTTCAGTAGGGGTGAGGGATTTTGAAGCACATGCTATGACTCTAGGAACACCAGCATTGTCAAACTGTACTAACACCGCACCCAAGCCAATAGGCGATGCATCCACATACAGCTCGATATTATCCGTTGCACTGTAGTATCCAAGCGTTTTGATGACATTAGCTGCGCCGTCCTGAAGAAAACGGAACTCCTGTTCTTCCCGTTCTGTCCAATAAAAATTGCTGGCGTTGGCCAACGCCCTCAAGCATTCTGTTTTATCCGCCCTGTTGATAATGAACCTATCGATGAATGTCACTAGTCCGAGAAAGCTCTTGACTTCTCCACAATTCATCGGCGTTCGAAAAGTTTTTATGGCCATTAGCTTTTCATCGTCAATTTTCCAGCCTTGGGGTGTAAGGATGAATCCTAAGAATTTAGCTGATTGAGTGCCAAATACGCATTTTGCCTCATTGAGCAACACGTTATGCCCTCGTAATCGTGCAAGTACTTCAGTTAGATTGACGTCGTGCTCCTCCTTTGTTCTCCCATGAACCAATACGTCGTCCAGGTAATTCGTGACTCCTTTACATTCACCAAGTATTTTCCTTTGCAGTACCTCCTGGAAAATATCAGGTGCATTGCACAATCCAAATGGCAGTCGCACACAACGATACATACCGAACTAAGTAAAAAATTGGTTAAATGGCGTGATGCAACATCCAGTTCGATATGGAAAAAGGCATTTTTCAAATCGATCGTTGTAAAACATTTTGAACCGTTCAAATCCGCAACTATACTCTCCAACGTGGGCATGCTGAACGGAGTTTTATAGATATATTTGTTAGGTCCTCTGAGGTCAATTACGAGTCGGATGTCGTGTTTTCCTTTTGGTACCACAATCATGGACGACTTATCCATATCGTCTGTTACTTTTTCGATGATATTGGTTTTTACTAGATGCTGTAAGCGTTCTTCAACTAGTGGTCTCACTGCCTGTGGTATGCTTAGATAGATGTTCCTGCAGGGTGGTTCTGATGTATTATAGGTGATTTTCACTGGGGGAATGTTGAACTTTGGAAAAATATCATTTGTGTTGATAGAAGCAATTTCGCCTGTCATGAACGATATCGTAAAATTCCCATCCGTCGACACTGGGACCTTAATTGCTAGTCTAAGTACACTATATCTTGTGGCCGTAGTTCTACTTAATAGCGATCGAAGCTCTCGTACAACGTAAAATTTTTCTAGATACACTGGTCTATCATCTGAAATAAAAAAAATAGGCTTCAAATGTCGCTATAACTTCAATTTCTCCCGCAGAAGCATATGCTTTGAGAGAACGATCTGATTTCTCCTGTAGATTGTAAACTCCCGCGCAATATATAGGGTCCGAGACCATTTTGCGAAAAAGACTTTCTGTAAACGTATTGACCTGGGCTCCAGAATCAATGAGAAACTGGCATGGCATGCCAGCAACGGTACCTCCGATGATTCCTTCGTCTGGAATATGTGAGACAGTAGCGAAGTGAATGACACCCTTTGCATTCGCTGTATGGGATAAGGCCTGCCAGAAAAATCACAATTTTTTTTATTAGTTGCATATTCTTTCCTTTTTTATGTATGTATATAAAACTTCATATATTTAAACTTCTGTTCGATGACTTTATTGATCAATAATAGAAAAAAAATGGTTTAAAATGGTAATCCAACCGAGTCTAGGTTCAAATAAAAATAAGAATAATTTTCACAGACGGGTCTCACATATGAAGGTTGTTTAATTTTCATTTTCATCACTTACTTTTTCGGTCTGTACATCATCGTTTTCATGATTCTGGATGGCAGCTATCTTACGTGGTGGAACATCTGGAGTGGGCATTTCATACCCAGCCTCCCGCTTAGCTCCTGCATGAATTCTTGTTTTGCAAGCGATTTGGATATGACCACAGCTCCGACATATCTTATCGATGGCATGACAAGCCGACGGGTCGTGGTATACACTAGTACATCTCCAGCATCTGTAACCTTGAGCTGTTCTTTGAATTACTGCCTGTGCATACGGGGGTTTCTTGAACGACTGTACTGACGCCCAGAGTTGCCACGGAACTGACCTCGTTGATAGAACGAATGGTTATTAAAATTCTGTTGACGATACTGCTGGGTGTTCAATGGAAAACCGGCACTGACTGGAGCGATGTTCACCTGTTCCGCTGGTTCATACCTTTCTTTGAAAAATTGCTCACTCAAACGGATACACTCAATTTCACGCACTTTATCGATCAGTTCCGTGAACGATCCATTACGGTGCAGCATTTTAAGAGCCGCCGTACGAACTTCCTTGCATTTGGCGTGGTTAGCTACGGTACCCAATATGGCTTCGGACTCTCTATCCGCTCCATATTCGCACAAGCGGGCTACAGCTCCAACCCTAGTTATATAAGCCGAATCTGGCTCTCCTTGCTTCTGAAATGTGAGAGATAGTTTACGCCGCTGCAGCATAAGGTCTGAACCTGAAGTAGGTTTTGAGCTGGTGCATCGCGTTCGAAAACGGATTAGACACTTCATCTGGAGCATTTTCTTCTGATTTGGTATTCTTGTAAATATCCAACAATTGAGTACCAGCCTTTACCCTAAAAACCATGAATTGAGTTGCCTCGTCCGAAATACCAGCCAACTGCATCGAATCCACTAATAAATCCTTCCATTGTTCAAAACCATGTCGCTGTAGTTCTCCATCATCACCGGTTGGCTTACACTCCGGCACATTGACTGAAGTAATTGACAACTGGATGATTGATGACATGAATCGTGATTCATCGAACGAACTCAATTTCTCACGTTGGGTGCTGTGTACTCGAAATTGTTCACTAAAATCGCTCATGCTCTGGTCAACATCGTTTGAAGCTGGCGCCTTAGTGGACACTTCTAGTTGCTCTTTCTCCGACCGAAGTTTTTCCAATTCATTACGCAGCTCAGCAGTAAGCGATCTTTCAGCCTGCAATTCACTTGCCATAGCTTCAAAATCTCGAGACTTACGGTTATCTGCTTTCTTGCTCTTCTTCTTCTTTGGGGCATCGATGCTGCTTGAAGGCATGCCTATTACTTTCACTGGAGAACTAAATGATTGCTTCTTCTTCTTCTTGGTAGTCATTACCCTATGAAAAGAATAATTCTTGTAACTGCAAATCCTCATTTTTGTATATTAATTCATTTTATTTTGTTATTTTTTTTATTTTTAATAGTTTAGAGTTATTAACGGATAATACTTGATAGTTGAATTGATACGCGGAAAATAAACAACCAACTGAAGTCAACATCATAATAATCTATTGAGCATTAATTTAGTTATAAGTGTTTTATTTGTAACAATATTTAGTGACACCCTAATCTTGCCGTAAGACGTAGTCTACAACAAAACTAACGAATAATGCGTCCATCAATCGCTTCTCAAAGGGTTTTGAATGTAGCGGAAAGTTTTAAAACCATAATCAGCAATGCTTCTGTTAAAGACTACAAATCATCAGTGGACGGTAGCATAGAATAGCATATAGAGGAAAAAAAACTATTAGTAAAGCTAGGAAAAAGTGTCAAATGATAGAAGCAGGACATCCGACATCCGTAGAATTCAACAAAGTGATTAAAGACACAAAAGTGAATATCAAGGAACAGGAACTACATCCACCGCATGTCGAGCTAGGCATTGTAGAATCAAATACAGAGTCAAATAAGGCCAATAAAGCTGATCAGGTTAGAGATATTGTTAAAAAGTACCTCTCGATTAAAATCAAATCATAAGGGTTTAAAGATATAGTTTTCTTCTCTATGAGCCTACAGCTACGCACAACAAAGAATGTGTCCATCAATTACAATAAACAGGTTTTTGAATGAACCGAAGAGCTGGAAAATTTAAAAAACATTAAGGACATTAAGGAAAATTATAAATACATATGATAGTGTTACGATCCTTCAGATCGATACACTTGGTATTTAATAGTATAAAATTTTGTAAAAATTCCCTAAATAATGAAACTTTTAAACCATGTGGCAGCAGATGCAGGCGCTTGAGAGTGCGTCATAGGACGTCCTTGGGTGGCAATCGACCTGTGGCAAAACCCTTTCAAGGCGTATTGACCACTTTAAGTCGTTTTCAGTTAATTCCTGCCGGCCAAATTCGTTGCTACCCGAAAACAAAATTCCCTGCTTAAGGACTTTGTGAAGTCAATTCCGGTTGCGTGGATCACGAAAATCTTGCGCTTCATCTGAGGGTTTCTGGCTGTGACTCGTTCACTTTGATCTGAACTGTGGAAGTGGCAGGAGTATTTTAGCTTAGTTTCGTATCGTGAGGTGAATTTCAAGGCGAAAGGAAGAGACTTGAAAGCTTTTTGCTATTGCTGTAGTTTAACATTGCTTCAACGTCTTTAGGGATGATCGCAACAAATCGTTATCCAATAAGACATCTGGTGGTGGAGTTTCAATCGCAGTTTGCACCGACTTGAATCGGAACTAATTGATTCACATAAATGCAAGGAATTTACACAATCAGAATTTGTTAAATTTTACAAAATTCTCATCACCGAACGTTTAGGTAATCCGAATTAACGGATTTCGATGAAATTTTACAGTTATCTGTAAAAAACTTACCGGATTCCGGTAAAATTTTACCAAAATCTGTTAAATCGGATTACCGAACGTTCAGTTATTTTCCGTAAAAAAATCTGAGTGTGTAAAGAAGAAGAAACATGTATAACAACGCACCTCCAAAGACAAACTAAAATGCGCTAATAGATACGATATACCAGGGACATCCGTATGCATTGGAATTTTCAATATGGTCATTGGTCCATTTAAAGGCTAGCAGTAGACTATTCATGAAAAATCATGAAGTTTGAGTCGTCCAAAAGCATGTTCTGATGGAAATTTGTATCTGTCACCGCCTCGCGGATCGTGTCAAACATGCCATCTTTTGGCACAGATTCCTTGTGGCCAATCGGGTCAAAAAGAGCAGTACTTACCAGAAACTAAAAATTGGGACTCAGCAAACATTTGGATTGCAAATACTTTAAAATTTGATCACATAAACTTCCCATAATGTGAGCTTCAAATCCAGGTCGATATGACCTGAAACACCTTATTGATGTGATGTGATGTGATGTGATAGGAAGCCACCACCAGTACAGGACTTGCCATGGCATACAGTTCCTCCCAAAGGCAAGATCAATAGTACATAGCTGAACTGTTCACTGTTGCGTTGTATTAAGGGTCAAAAACGGGAATGTGGAGCCGCAAGCAGAGGCATCTAAACCCACGGAAAGGATAGATAATCTCCCTCCAACGAAACTGTTGTGGGGGAATTCGTCAAATCTTGTTTAGCAAACCAATCTATTTCAATGGTAAGCTTAAAGCTAAAAAGGAGATTTATTAGCATGATATACATAATAACTTTGTGAAACCTACATATTTTGGTGAACCTCTAGGAAAGGGATCTTATCTCAACTTCACGGGCTAATCTATCGCACTTTCCGTACTGTAGTTATAGGTATATAAATTTGCGAGTTTTAGGATGTAGGTAACATTATAACTTACTTTTCGGTTTACTTAACGTATCTAATTAGTGTTTTCGTCTCCGTATCAGATCGGAGTCTATCAATCTAGGTTTAAGAAATTTAGGTTATTAATTCATTTAGGAAAATTCTATCGTAATATTTCCATACCTCTGTAGATTTCTAAGTCACTAATTTAATGTAGATAATATTCAAATTCATTCACTTCGAAGCACTAAATTAATAACCGTTTACTTTAAGTAATTTAAGGCCTAATATAAGTATGGAATTTAGAGATTAACCGATAATATTTCAATTTAGGATAGAAATCGTATGCTAGATGCTCATCAACACGCTCTTTGTTCTGGTTTGTTGGATGGTCATACATTGCCTTTGTCTCTTTCAATTATTTTCAACGACCGGTTCGTTGGTCATTGTGTTGGTTACAACGTCGATTGACCACTGTGGGGACCACAGGTCTTTTCGACCACAGTTGAGTTGTAGCAGGGGGGTGACGTGACAGAAACGGTTTTATTACAGGACATTTACATTAAGCAAAACATTAGAATTTCCGTCTGCAGAACATAACCATCGAGCGAATCGCCGTTCCAAGGACCAACCGGCTGGGGGTTCTGGGTGTTACCCTGGATTGGACCTTTACATTCACTCGATGTCTTCACCATCTGGCAGAGTCTCGATTGCGGATTTTAAAGATCATTGGTGCCAAGCTTCCGCTTGGCAATCGGACATTGTTGCTGCAAGTGGAATCGGTCATAGTAACCACAAAGCTGACCTACGGAATAGGCTTAGTGAGCCGAGGAGGGCCAGTAACTTCACAGACTCTTGCTCCTCCATACAATTCAATGGTTCGGTATGTCTCCGGAGCTTTTGTGACCAGTCCAAAACTCTCAATCATGGTCGAAACTGGAACTCTACCATTCGAATTGATGGCAGCACAGTCTATAGCGCGGACTGCCATCCGTGAAGCCTCGTAGAATTGTCAAAGACAGCGCTGTCGTCGGTCAACTTGTGAGGCAGAGTGATTGGGTGTGGCACGCACGAAACCTACGATTGTGAGGGACGTGCAGAAATTGCTGAACACCCGTTTCCATTGTTCGACTGTCGTCTACACTGATTGCTCTAAGGGTGAAGATACAGTAGGGGCGGCATTCTTGAACGGAGGACAGTCTTCAACAGTCTTCCAAAAGCATGCAACGTCTTCTCTGCGGAGGCATACGCCATAAAGATGGCTGGTGGAATTGGTAGTTCTATCTAATTTTGCTACCTGCAGACTGGCATTGGAGGCGGGCAAATCCTGACATCCGTTGATCCAAGAAGCGGAAGGAATAGCGCGGAACAAACCTATTCGATTCAGCTGGATTCCTTGGCACGCCGGAATCAGTGGCAATTCCGAAGCCGATCGACTAGCCAATGAAGCCAGGTGGGAACAGGCCATCGATGTACCAATTCCAGGAGAAGATACTCTGACAGAAGTTATACAAATGACACATCGTCAGTGTGAGACTAGGGAAGCGAGGTTGAGGGAAGTAAAAGAAGAGACCTGCAGGTGAACGAGATGCAGGAGCACGGCCGGCCAGGGTGTTCTTATACGTTTTTAGGATCGTACACATGCGTCTAACACACACATTCCTTTTGAAGAAAAAGCTGCCACCCAATTGTGAATTTTGCGGTACGGTGATGGATGTCTGGCATTTAATTCTCGAATGCCGAATATTTGTAACCACAAGGCAGAAAAATAACATTGGGACAAGTCTACGGACGCCCTAGGAAATACATAGGAGCAAATAAAACGAACACTGTACTTTCTAAGGGAAACAAGACAGTTTTCCAAACTGTAACGAAGCCAGAAAATGGAAGAAGCAAAAAAAAATGAGGAAAAGGTGAAATTGTCCGATGCTAAACCGGATGGGCAAACAGAAGTCGATGAAGTTAAACTGAAGGAAAGTAGCGAAAGAAGAAACAATGAGGAAAACAAGTACGGAAGAATACAAACTGAAAAAGAACAGTTCGGGAAGAGAACTCGTAGTCGTAGCAGCATTCGAAGAAGAGAAGCCGTAGCAGTAGCCGGAGAAGAGAAGCGTAACGGAATCAGCGGAAGAAGGAAACCGAAGCGGATGGAGGAAAAAACTAAGAGCAGAGGAAATCGAAGGAGGCACAACTGAAGAAACAAAGCAGTGGAAAGAAGCAAAATAAAAAAGAGAAATAGAAGAAGACAACGTAAATGAAAGAAGCATAACACAATCGAAGAAGAAGAAAAGTAAAGTGGACAAAGTGGACGAAGAGATGTGGAAGAAGTAAAACGAAAGAGCGGAAGCACAAAAAGTTGAAGTCGTAGAGAAACAGAAGGAAAAATTGGAAGAAGATTAGCAGAGGAAGAAAAGTGCAAGGATAAAAGTCAAATGAGAAGAAAACAAAACAGAGATAAGAAAAAGTAGAGAAGTTCATCAATCATAATTTCGTAAGAGACGAATGCACCCTTCTGCTTTACACCAGTCATTAATAAAAAAAATGACAAAGCATAAAAAATTTAATCATACATCGTGTATAGTTCTGGGACATTCCATATATTGCCGATAATGTTGTATGCAAAGGCTCGATACAGTTAGAACTATTTCATGCAAGTTACTGCTTCGTGTGGTATGAAATAAATTTTACATTCTCTGTTTTTTTTTGTGTATATGTATGTTAGAACTCTTAGTGATAGTAGTGATAGTTAGGAAAAATGTCTAATTATTTTTATTGTTAATGTTTCTAAAAGTGATGAAGTGAAGTGGGAATTGAAATTTCCTGGTTTTCCAATAACTCTAATTTGTTGTGACGAATAATGAACACTGTATACATGTACACTATTATTCTATCCTATTTCACAAGCTTCGATAGAATGGTGATGTCCATACGGATCTTTGGACTGAATCTCGTACGTGAAATTTTTTTCACTTTTCGTTGAGTTGATTTTACACTGATGTGTGTAAGTCCTTTACCTAGTAATAGATCATCATTGCATTTTAAATAAATTTGATTTATAGCTTTTTCATAAATTGTTTTGACAATGGCGAATGAAGATAAAAAATCCAAAGAAAAAAATTATTAGGTCAATTGCGAAATGACCAGAACTAATAGTTAACAACAAAAATAAGCTCAAATCAGTTGTTTCACGAAATGCCATATGAAATTTTGATTTTGGTTTCAAAATGATAATAAAACTGCTGACTTATAGCGCTGTAACACGATCGATCGATTGAACTAACATTTCCTTTCCGTGTTGCCGCTGCCTTCAACAAACACTTCATTGCCGGGCGTCCACCGGTGATGCCAATTACGAGCAATTATCTTTTATTTCGCCGAGTAAGGAAATCAATATTAATCATCGAATCGTAAATATTCCTGCTTTTTATCGTTAACCGAAACAGATGCGATGGACAATTTGTGTTCCACGTCAAAAAAGCTCATAATGAAGAGACACCGACTGAGCCTAATGAATGGCAAAACCCGAACCGGACAAAAAGCAAAAAAAAAAATCCAATGGATGGTAGGTATCACAACATTGTAGGGTTGGAGGGGGGAGTGTGCCAATCAGTATGCTGATGGACACCATTTTATTGCAGCCTCTTCGGAAGAACTCGTCCAATTAAAGGCAACCAAAAAACATTGACTATGTGGGAGGTCACACATTGTTGTGACTGCAAATAGAGTAAAAGCAAATGATGAGGCAAACAGCACTTGAATGACACTTCCCATTCTGTGTTGTTGTTGTGTATGTGTGCGTGTTGTTGAAGTGGTTCATTTTATTCCTGTACAGAGCTACAGGATGATGCTGTGTTACTATGGAAAATACAAATATTACCATATCGCTGAACCGGCCTGAAATGCTTCCGAATCATTCAGACAACTTGACAAAGGCTTGTAAGGCGGGATGAATGCTAATGAAGTAAGAAGAAATAAGTTGAGCGCAAGAATGCATCACCTACTATGATTTGATTGGAAGATGTTGGAAATGTTGTATTGGGTCTGTTATTGCCAAGGATTTCTTCTCAATACGTTCATGGCAATTCGAGACCCAACGGGAACCTGTTACAGAATGGCCGTTCCAGGAACAACTCGGCATATGATCCATAATTGTATACAAATAGCTTATACGAATTACTCCAAAGATTCGGGAAATGCAATTGAAATTCCCAAATAGTTTCTCAGGATCGGACCACAGCCGCGACAACCCAGATTTCCGGGAACTAGATAAATCCAAACGGACATTGCCGATAATATCCATGAAGCAGGTGAGTATTTGAATCTAACTTTGCCAAAAAAATTGAAATTGGACAATAATAGACAGAGGTTAACACCTGTTATTTCGAAAATAATGTCTAGCATATCGTTCTCAAAGATAATTAGTGAGTGATTGATTTTTCTACTCTCTTCGTATCACTTATTCCAGCAGTCATGAAGGGTTTTGCTACAAACGGTCAAATGAGATCAATTGTGAGTAACACAGTATTTGAACATCATTCGTGAGTTTTAATGATCATGAGAAGATGATGGTAATAGTCTTATAACCGTCATGAAAATGCACAGCACTGCCATTTGTGGTATTTGAGGCCATTTGTGGTATTTAAGCGAGCTGAGCGTGTCGGCCTGTCTGTGTTTGACACTGGTTTATAAGAACGAGAGAATCTTGTCCAGTATATAACAACAAGGCAAGGTAATGATGATCCAAAAAAAATAAAATCGGAATGTCTCTCTCGCTGAGCTGAACTTGATTTTGCTGAACGAGCTGGTTAAAAGTAATACTGCTGAATTCTTTAAAGTTTTGGGTATTGATACCGTCTTTTTTTGATGAACCAGTAAATGAATGGAGTTTGAACAAGGAATACTAGAAAGAAAAAGACAGAGAGAGCTCAAAAGCTGAGGCAAGACTATAACAGGAATGTGACCAAAAAAGAAAACGACTTTCAAAGCCTACTGCTCAGTGTGGAAGATTTCCGAAAGAAATTTCCAGATAAACAGAATACACTGAAGTTTTTTTTACGCGGTTTTTTTTTTATGCGGTCCGCGTCCGTGTTAATTCAATGTGTGAGCAAAACACTCCAGAGTAGTTATAGAGAGTTTTCGTCTTGGGCAAAATTTCTCAGGGTTTCATTCGTCACCTTTTGACATTATCATATTAGTTCCAAATCATGCCGCAGAGATGGCGCTGCAGTCTATTTTTTCCAAATGAGGCGCTAGAAAAATGTCGTCTTAGGTTAACTTTCTCAGTATGTTGTTGGTCGTCTTTTGATATTATCATATCTGTTGTCCTACAATCATGATATTTTGGAATTGTTTTTTTTTTCAAAAGTTCCACTTATTAAATTTTAAAAATACATGAAGTGCAAAATAAAAACTCGGCAATATGGGTAATATGGTACTACCCATATGGGTAATATGGGTATCCAAATACATGAGTTTTCTTCAGTAGGATATTTGTCCACAAACCAGTTTTCCGGAATAGGTATTCGTGGGGCCTCGAATGGCCGTGAACAAATTTAAAAGGAAACCCTCCCTCGAAATTCATGAAATTTCGTCAGTAAGATATTTCTCAACGTTTTTAGAGCATTTGATGATTTGTCTTCGGACCGGCCATTCCGGATCAGATTCCCGTGAAGCCTCGAGTGACCATGAACAAATTTAAAAGGAAACCTTGGCAATGTCTGGCATACGGAAAACTGTACTAGGATGACCGTTACGTTGATAAGTCGTCAGATGTTCATTAAACGTTAAGAATATCCTACTTAAGAAATTTCATTAATTTTGATACCCATATTCTTCTAAAAATGTTTATGGCCAATCGAAACCATACGGGAACCTGTTCTGGAATGACCGGTCCAAGGACAAATCATAAGATGGTCACAAAACTTTGAGAAATATCCTACTGAAAAAAAAAGTCATGACTCATATTGCCAGTGTTTCCTTCTGAATATGTTTATGGCCACTTAAGGCCTCACATGAACCTGTTCCGAAATAAACAATCCAGGAACAAATAATCAAATGGCCTAAAAACGTTGACAAATATCCTACTGACGAAATTAAATGAATTTTGATACCCATATTGCCACAGTTTCCATCTGAAATTTTTATGGCAACTCAAAGCCCCACGGGATCCTGTTCAGGAATAATCAGTCCGGGGACAAATCATCAAATGGTCACAAAACGTTGACAAATAACCAAAGAAATTTCACGAATTTTGATACCCATATCGTCAGGGTTTACTTCAGAAAATGTTTTTGACCACTCCAGGCCTTACGGTAATGACCGATTCAGGGACAAACGGTCACTCCAAGGCCTACTTGTCTGGTAAACTCAGGAACAAACGCTTGAGAAAATTCCATGCAGTTCGATACACATATTGTGATGGTTCCATTGGAATAAACCTATGACCAGCCACGGACCCTTGGGGAACCTCCTCCGGACTGGTCACTTGAAGTTTCATACATCCGATGGACCCAAAACAATCTGCTGAAGAAATTTTAAGAAGTTTGATACCCATATTGCTGGATTTCTACCAAAATCCACGATCAGTAACATTACATCAGGACATGCCCGTGAAAATCCGGATTTTCTAGAATTTAGAGTGTTCGAAATGGTCCATCGTGATAATAACTTGATAGATGAGAAAATTCTCATTCCAAAAAATGGGTAAAAAAAAGTAAGAACCCCTCCCCCATTCCTTCTAGCTCGAAAATTCTGTTTACCCCTGTAATCAATTTTGACCGTCATTCTCTTGGATCTGGCAGAGTTTCAACTTCCTACGATCAAAAATCATTGAAATATCGCGAATTGAAATCCAAAAAGGTACCCGGATACCCTGTCGGACACACAACGGTTAAACAAAATTTCAACCTCATGTGCCTGTAATTAACCTGATAAGAAAAAAAAATAGGCAATACAAGTAAATTAACATTACAAATTTGTGAAAACAATGATCCTTTGATAAAGAAAATGATTAACGTGAACACTGTTACTAATGCAAACTACTTGGGAAAGTCTATTCTATTTCTCAAAATTGTGTTTCCTAAGCGGGCCCTCCGCGTCTTATCTGTAATATACATGCTTGTCATGCTCGTCAGCCATGGTCAGCTTGAGATATCACCACCTCTCTGCGTTGGCATTTCCTCCAATTTCTGTGCTACATATATAGATTCAATCGCCAGCAAAATCCAGGTCCAAAGCCAATTTTGCTTGATCTAAAAAGTATTGTTCAGAGGCTAAATTGGGAAATGTACAATCAACACCAACAATAAAAAACATTTCACGTCTATTGTGACTTGACTGTTTTTATGTTGTTTTTTTAAATAACGCGGTTTTCTTACGTCGTTTTATGAAATAAATAAATCTTTTCCAAATGAAGCTTTAAAGAGTTGCCGTTCTCAGTAAAGTTGTTGAGAATGTAAAATATAGTCACTTGACATTATCAGATTAGCTCCAAATTGCGCCGCAAATATGGCGCCGCAATCTAAATTGCCAAATTGTGCTCTAAGAAGGTGCTGTCTTTAGCAAAGATGTTATTTGTATATGATAAAGGCATTCAAAATAATCACGTTAGATCCAGATCGTACCTCAGAGATGGCGCAGAACTAATATGACAATGTCAAAAGACGACGAATGACTGACTGAAATACTGAGAAACTTTGCCGAAGACGGCAAATCGCTAGCGCTTATTTAAGAAAAGATAGACTGCAGCGCCATCTCTGCGGCATGATGTGGAACTAATATGGTAATGTGAAAAGACGACGAATGTCATACTGAGAAACTTTGCCACAGACGAAAACTCTCTATAACTACTCTGGACAGTTTTGCTCACACATTGAATTAACAACCTCTTTCCATTTATAGCAGATTCCCGGTGGCCAATGTTACTGGAACCATGTTTTGCCACCACCAATACATTTTTATGACCATATCTTTTCAATATGAATGTGAAATATAATTTTTATTTCCTTGACTATTTTTACCTCGTTTTTTGAAATAACTAGTCACCAGTTTTTACACATTGAAGATGTATGTTAGTCCCAAACATCATCTGTTGGTTCTTTGTGCAAATACAACTGACCTGGCAATAACGGAATTGCATCCATGGGTGGTCAATCATGCTCATGCTCATGCTCAACTGTATACTCCCCTTAATCCTCGATAGAGTTTCAAGATTTTTATGTAGGGGTACACTTTTGTAAAATGCTTCATTAGTTCAGAAGTATTGATGCCATGTGGAATGGCAATGAGCATGTACTGGATTGGCAGCCGGCAGTGGCAGGCAAGTACCCTGGTGAGCAGCCATTTGTCAGGTAACTGATGGTTCAGCAGACCGCTGTTAGCTAGCAAGGCATTGGTTATGTGGTCTTGTGCTAGGCAATTGGTTCACTAAGCCAGTGGTGATTTTGTAGTCAGTCAGATTGGTGCAAGTTTGTGAAAATAAGGTGCTTGTGTCTATGACAAAGTTGGTAGTTATCTTTAGGTAAGGGTTGAAATAAACAGTATGAGCCAGCCGGTTGCTAATACCGGGTTTACATTTATGTGTGTAGTAAATTCATCAAACAGCAACATTAGCATGAATGTAACCAGTCATTAGTAAATAGTTGATTTTAATTATCTGCTAATAACTGTAGCTTATATGACGTTAGTATTGCGGGGCTGATGCAATTTTGCTCGATATCAGCAAAGATGTTATTGGACCATACGACAGCAGGCATAGATAAAAAGAAATATTGAATTGTCTGCGTTATCTAATGCACATAAACATTGTTGTATGGCTCAGAAAAGACTACAACCAATTGCGTTGTTTACGCCTCCTCGGCTTGAAATTCAACGAGGCAAAATTTTACGAACTTCTTAAAATTAAATATTTTTTTCTGTTTAGCAACCGTTCCCAGCTTGGAATTTTCATCCAACCAGTAAGGCAGTAAGGCGATGATATGTGAGATGACCTGCTTCTAAAGAAGACCGAGAAAGTTAAAATTCAAACTCGGACCATTACAAATCCATCCTTTTCAGGATAAGGCGCTGCAGGGAAGGTACAACAAGATTCGTAATAAACCACGGTAGACTAGAAACTTAAACCCGCTATTAAGGTGCAACGACGCATAGTTAAATAAATAGCTTCCACAGCTGATCAACAAGAAGGCCTAGATTGTTTATTTCCTGTTTAAGATTTCGTTTGGTTGGGATTTCTCTCCCCTTAGCATATTCTCGTCAGTTTTTGACGAAAAAATATTTACATGATTCATTATTGACTTTGAATTCTCATATAGACCCTCAACAATTTATTACGTGATAAGGATTCTAGTTTCCAGCAGGTCAATCATATTACCACAACCACCACAGGCAACACAACTGCGACGTTTAAGGGCCGGAAAATAATAAAGGGCGAACAATAGAATTTTCTTACATTCTCTCTTGCTTACGTATGACAATCCAACGTCTAATGAGAACAGCAACAGCACCCAATGTTTCGACACGAGATGTTGCTTACCTAACATATTGGACATATTGATGCATCAAACGATTTAGTGTAGTCCACCCCAACCGGTCGTGTTGTGATCACAACCCTTTTGATTTTATTTTTTTTCAAAAGGAGTGGATATTTTTCCTTAAAAGTAAATTGTTTTTCTATAAATTTAAATAACAATGATTGAGCGTGTTGTTGGCCAACTCCAGCAAACTAGCACTCTCAGGCGAAAAACGCGTATCAAAACAAACTCTTACCCAACAGAACATATCAGTCACTAGTTTTTTAATGGTCGACTGAGATGAGCTGCTAAACAAAATTTCATCGTTTTCGACATCGACATCGACATCATAATGGCAAAAAAGACATGTCAATGCAAAGTGACGGTCGACTCGAATAGGGAAGGTCCATTAATTATGTCACGCAGTGGGGGGGTTTGGGAAAACGTGACTAACCATACAAAGTAATGTGAAGGTCCATACAAAAAATGTGGCAAGAGGGGGGGGGGGGGGGTTATAAAAAGTTATTTTTTGCGTGACGTAATTAATGGCGTTCCCATAATACGTTGCTAGGAACTTATTACAATATGGCGAAACTAACAATGATAGGCTCTCTCCTGTCTCGCTCTCTTCTAATTATTACAGCGCCATTATAAAACTTTAGAGGGATTCTCTAGTACAGATCGAAACACAACAGTGCTGACTACCATACTCTACAAATAATAGAATGAAAAACGCAAAGGTGATTGAAATATGAATGAAAGAGAAAGTAATCAAAGAAAGTAATCAGAGAATGTCTGTCAATGTGAGATTCCGCCGCTATAAATAGATCATTGCCGGATTATGTCGTCCATGCAGTTTTGGCATTTTAGAATGCTTGTTTATGCGGGCTTTTTTTTTCGATATAATAATTTTGAGTTTTTGTGCGCTAAAATGTTTGCGATTGTATAAATCCTCAAAAAAAGGCAATGGCAAATTTCGTTTCTTCGGTATACAAAAAGTGAGGTTAACAGATTCGGTGCAATTATCTTTATAAAATTTAGATAGAGGATGGAACAATTACCCTTGTTCGATTCGATCATAATTAGATTGCAATAGATGCCTCTCTGAGATTGGCACTTGATTCTGGAACAGAAATCGTCGTCAAATAATGAAACTATACAAATTAAAACCACACGCCATCTGTCAGTACTGCATGTTGATACAAAGCATTACAATCCGGAACAAATCCTACGAAGCAATGACCAAGCTCAGTCAAAACTCACCCGCTAGCTTTGAGGTGGTCTTCCAGACCGGAGTACGAATCTAGTTTCGATTCTGGTTCATCCACGCTTTGAACTCTGATGAGGGTAACGATCCGCTGACATCGAATGACTGGATGCGGGTTTTCGAGCGATTGACTCAAAATCAATATTGTACCACCAGCAGGCTAGTAATCCAGCTCCGGAACCCCTCCCCTGCCCCCTCCAAACCGGATAGTTTAATTGCGCAAAACCTGGGTACCAGTTGGCTTAGCATTAACACACACACGCACACAGCCTTATCCCCAAAAACCACCGTATTTAGTTAGCATTCAATTAGGATGATTTTACGCAATTCAATTCCGGGTAATTTGTGCAACTGCAACTGTGCCACAACCATCATCATCAGCTTCTATTGGAACGCAGTGGATAAATAGATGCAGAAGGAAGCTTTGCAAACAGTGGAATAAAACTCCCTCTTCCCCAACAGCTGGGGAGTTGGTGAAATCCAGTAATTAGTGAGGATTTCGAGGTGATTTGATTTCTGCCTAGGTCAATGTTAATTCGAATAGATTAGTCACGGTCAATTGTTGTGAATCGCCAAAGCACGCAATGCAATATGAAATCGAATTGATCTGAAGTTTCAATCTCTTCGAATTGATAGCCAACGCACCAGAAGAGCCTAATTGGAAGTTACTATAGGGACAACATTCTTACTCATGCCCTCCAGAGAGAATCTACCATCATTCCTAGCCGACCTGAACCGCACGGAAATTGTGCTGACCTAGATCAACATTTTCCGATCCCTTTCAATTGGTTCCATTCCTGGGGCAGCCATCGTTTGCTGTAGGCCAGCACAATAAATGTATATATTTTATGCATATTTGATAAAAGCCAAACATCATTGGTACACTTGTCCGACCTACTCTTTCCTTGGTAAAAAATAATAAATTTCAATTCAATTCCCTCTGGAAGACAATCATCAGAGTTCTTGTTGCCGTACATACATTGAATGTCGTCCTGAAAGAAGCAATAAAATTATTGAAATTGCAGAGCACACACCTCTGAGGGCAGGCAAACAAAAAACATCTGGGATGAAAGAATGTTTCTGCAGCATACTTCAAATACATGGGGACCAAGCAAGAGCATTTATTATTTTTCTTTCCAAATCTGTAGAACAACAATTTTCCAATCTTAACAATATGGGTTGGGAATTTCTCATTCTATTGTGCATACCAAAACTTTATTCACAATACAGCATTGGACATATTTAGTTTCATCTTCCGAAAGTAATGAAAAGTCAATAGGGAGAAGGTTGATTGGGAAGAGCTATCAAATAATCTGAAATCTTTGAACCTGTAGGCTTCTTGGTTGGTAAAAGTATGGCAGGAGAAGGTTTCAGTTCAGAATAAAAATTTCAAGATGCTGGTAAACGTTGCACAGAATTGTGCAGCACCAAACTAGGCATGTGAATTTGTTTTTAGGGGTAACGTCACCTACTCGTTACAATCCTGGAGTGGCTCATGAATAAGGCATTATGAGAGTAAATTCGAACACACTATTACATGCAACCTAAAGACTGGTCCAGAAAGTATGGGCGCAGCATTGGCGGAGCTAGACAATTAGGCTGGGAGGGGCCTGGAGGGGGCCTGGCTGATGGATTTTTTTTCGTTTATAGGTATATAGAAAAGAGCGATGAAAGTAGCGTAATTGTTTGGGACAGGTTATTTTTACTGATGAATCAGAACAGGTTTAATCGAAAAATTTGGTCTACTCTGCGCCTCGATGAGTCGAGCTGATTTAAAGGAACCGAGTATGGTGAATATATACCTCGTATTATTGCGTATGGATCAAATTAAGAATGAGGTCACCTTATTCGATTCTCTTTAGGCGTCTCAACTCATCCGAGGCGGAGATTAGACCTGAATCTATATAGAGTCAAGTTTTAACTCAAACATCTTAAAACGACAAAGAACATTTTAAATTTATGTCAACATTTTGATTGGTTCCTATTAAGCGTTTAAAATATCTTCAAAATTATGTCGGGTGATACTGATTCCTTCGTAATTCCGAAAATTTATAAGTTGTATCGAGCTAAATTTTCAAAGAGAGTTTAAACATTTTTAAGGAGAAATCCGAGGGTTATTTTATCAAAAACCTACTGAGAACTTCACGGCAGTTCAAAAGAAACATCCATGGGTTTGAGGTTGAACTTAAGAATTGAATTGACATTTATAGTATTCAAGAGCATCGAAATTCCATAGAAATTTTCCGAAAATTGGCAAAAGAATGTAAACAAGTACAGTAAAGGCGAAAATAACAAATACATCTACCGTTTTGAGCTGTGATGAATTTATAAATTTTCAAGTTAAGTCTTCAAAATAGCGTCAGATTATGATTTAATTTTAAAATTATTAATTATTAATTTTAAAATAATTCAAAATTAAAAAGTTCTACAAGAATGGTTTCTTCGGAAAAATTATTAATTCTTATGAAATTTTTGTATTTTGTAAAAGAAAATAAATGTTTTTGAAATTTTCTAAGTTGGTGGATAAGATGTTATTTTGAAAACATGGTTTTAAAATTTATAAACTCAACACAGTTCAAAATTCACAAGTCGAGTTATTAGTACGAGACACTGAAGAAGTCTGCACATTGTAGACGAAATACGCGTATCTGTCAAAGATAAGCAAAGGTAGTTGGAATTAAATGGAAGATACTAATTTTTCTTCTAATTTCTAGTTACAGGTATTCCACTTAACAGCTCAAACCCTCTAGGACTCGAAATTCAGGTTATCTCTGAGCTACTGTCAAAATTTCGGCTCAATCGATCCTCTGAGTGCCGATGTAGAAAATATCAAATATGATAATTTTGTAGGAAAAACTGCAGATGTATTGATTATTTTCGCCACCAACAACCCAAAATAGTCAAGTCCAATAATGCCAAAATAGAACCTTTTGATTGAGAATCAAATCCTTTGAAGGAATTTCAAGAATACATGTTAGACCAATGTTAAAAGAAATGTGAAGGGATTTTTTTTTCCAAGGAAATACTGAGAAGCGTTTAAAAAGTTATCGGAACTCTGTCTCTTTTAAATAAATGAGCAACACACTGTTTTTACAAGCAGTATATATCAGATATTTACCTTCGATATTTGTTCATATGGTTTGATTTTAAGAAAATTAAAAATATTTTTTCAACGGGTCTGAATTGCGGCATTACTATGATCGATAAATTTAAATATTTGTAGTATCTTTTAGTTAAATATTAGTTTTAACAGGTTAACAACATTTTCAATAAACATAAGCCTCGGGTACGGCAAAATTTCCCCCTATATTAATGAAAAATATTTTACAAAAGTCGAAGAAATTACTAAATCTCAGAACTTCAGTAAATTTGGCTATCACCAAATTCAGAAAATTAAAATACATAAAATTTGTTTTCTTGGATAGAGCTGCATTGCAGCTTGTTTATCAAGGCTGGACCCTTAACCCTTGAATATTCTTCATTACTAGGACGAATACCATGGTCACACTAGCATACGTTGACCCCTTGAGCACCTTTCGAAGTATTAGATATTTTGTCCTCATATAAAAGATGTAGAATTTCTCATGACATAGTACCCTTCCCTGCATTATTGCACCCAACTACTTTGAATCAATTTCTAATTCAAAATGTCTAAGTAGAGACTATAACATAATTATTTCGAACACTTCCTTGAAACGAAGTTCAGAATACTGTCTATGTTGATAGTGCAGAAGTCTCCTCTAGAAATGACTCTTTAATTACTATATGCATTTCATCAATACTGTGTTGTGGATAGTTCAATAATACCAATTGCCTTTTGGGAATGATACACAGGCCCATTATGCAGTCTATGTTGACAACTAGTGGTACTGAAGCCAACCCTAACAAATATTAGGATTTCAGGAATTTACCTGATTATATGTTACCTTCTTCTTTTTTTTCTTGTTGGAGAGATATTTCCACTGCAACCATTGATTTGCTTTATTGTGGCGTATGTTAGTCTTACTTCTAAAACTACATTTTTGAAAATATTATCGTTAATGAATATACTTCTATCTCCATATTTTGCTTATGGACATTCGTTAGCTTCGAAACTTCTAATCAACCTGGGAAATCTATACTCTGCTAAATTTTTCGTACAAGAGAAAATAATATCGTTAATTCTTGAATGCGCCTATAAAAACAACTCATTATTGTAAAACCTTCTTGCATAACAAAATTAAAATTAAAAGTGTTTCAAATCTTAAGTTTCAACTTAACAGGCTCTAAATTTTACTGTCGCTATTATTTTTGTTATGAGTCTTGAGGTTTTAATATTAATAGAAATGAAAATAAGAATGGAATTATTTTTCATATACCTACTAAGCGTACAAAACAAGTAAATGGAACTAATAAATCAACTTTTTAATAAAAAACACCGCGATGTACTAGTTTTGTGCGCATGCCTGCTAGTGAATTCCTAAGTGGACCCTCTGCGTTCTTATTTCGATTTTGATCTGGTGAACTTTTGTACTCAGAACGATATCTAGTTTCATAGGCGTAGCCAGGGGGAGGGCAGGTGTAAGGCGACTGCCTCTTTAACTGGGTAATCAAATTAAGCCTTTGTGAAATGTATTCTGAAACGCAATCATCTCCCTAAAAAATATTTATTCCTAGAAATGGCGTCTGAAAAATGGCCTTTGGGAAATGGCTTCTGGGAAATTATCTCTAGGAAATTATCTCTTGAAAATGGACTTTGGGGAAAAGCATGTGGAAAATTCCGGAAAGCAATAATTTCCCGAAGAAAAATAAGGACAAAGATCAACTCAGAAAAATGGCGTCTCTTGAATGGGCTCTAAGAAATGGTTGTAGAAAAGTAAATCTTTCTTGAAAACAAGATGGACAAAGATTTACTCTGGAAAACTGTTCAATCCTGGAAATGGCGTCTGGAAAATAGTATCAGAAAAAAAAATTCCCGGAAAACAATAAATTTCCCGAAAAAAGAAGGACAGATATTCGCTCTGAAAAGTTAGTCATTCCGGAAAATGGCTTCTGGGAAATGGTTCCCGGTACATGACCTCTGGGAAAAGACCCCTGGAAAATGATTTCAGGAAAGCATACATTTTCCGAAAAAACGAGGACAGAGATTCGATTTGGAAAATGAGTGATTCAACGAAGTGGTCTCTGGGAAATGGCCTTTGAAAAATGGCCTCTGGAAAATGAATTCCTGGAAATGCTTTCAGTTTAAAACTAGGTTTAAAACTAAATATCAATCATATAAGTAGACCGGTTTTACATTTTTGTCTTAATTCTATTCTTACAGATATTGAGAGAAAAATATTTTTTAGTTGATTTTTATTCATTGTTAGATCAATTGTGATGCAGTATTCGTTATAGCAGTACATCATCTTATTTATGGGTTTATTTTGGGCAAAGTTAGTCAATTGATTATTTAAGAATAAATTTCTGCTTCTTAAGTAACGGGTGGGAACGTAGAAGTCGAGCTACTCTAATATTTCTGCGTCATTTACTCTTTGCCCAATAACATCGTTTATAAATGATAGAACAGCAAACTCACGTCGTTTTTCAAGACCATCTATTTTCATGGACATACATCGAGATTCATAAGAAGGTAACCAAAGAGAGTTCCATCCTAACTTACGCAAAGCATACAATAAAAACTGTTTCGGCACTGATTTAATACGGTTTTTATGTGTATTCTGATATGGATCCCACACCAACCTGCAGTACTTAAGAAGGGGTCTTACATATGTTACATACAACGTGATACAGTAAAGATCGTTGAAATGGAAACTAAACTTAGCAACTAAACGTGCAATCCAATATGACGTTATATAAATTTTCGAAATACCGTTCATGTCCATGAAAACTCATTGGTTTTTGCTGGGTAAGGGTTTTATTGTATTTATATTTTTATATGTACTATTTCACGTATTAGTAATTAGCATAGCTTTTAATACTATAATGGATACTTATAAAAGATTCCAATAAATCCGCACTAATGATACTTAAAGTCGTGGAAGTAATATTCATGGAATGTGTGTGATTGCCATATGACAAACCGGTGACTTGATTCTGGAACGGTTACTCCGGAGCAGGATCTCATGGGGTCACGGATGGTCAAAAAATGATTTGAATTGAGCCCCAGTAAAATGGTTGCCAAAATTCATGGAAGCGTTCCAGATGAAAATTTCTCGATACCGGTATATCCAGTGACTTGACTTTCAAGTGGCCAGTACATAGTAAGAAAAAGTTATGGAAAATTGGACCGCTTGTAAAATTTAATTAGTCAAATTGAGTTAATATGATTTGTTTTAAGGAAGTAGATTATAATTTCAGTTCAAAATGCCGCAGAATAAGGGCCACTACAAAAATCGAGTTATATACACTTGAACTTTGATATTACCTCTTTAATGCTGATTTTCTGGTACAAAAAGTGTTAAAAACCAAATGTCTAATAGGATAGAATTCATTGGAAAAAAATATACTTTTCATACTCACGCTCACAATTTGTTAAAGCGAGCAAAACAGTTATTCCCACTGGTTTCCTCTATATACCGACTTCAATAAGCCATTTCGGAGAATGCCTACCTCAAGCTCCACAGCATCATAAAATACCGCACCTCCAATAATGTAACCAGCATCCTCGCCATAAAACAGTAGCTCATCTTTAGATTAAATCTCCCAGGAAATTACTTCCACCTTACAGCACACCTGGCACTTTGCTCTTCAAACAACAACAACATCAACAAAAACAATGCCAACCCCATTTTTGTTGCTTTATTAAGAGAAGCAGAGGCATGGAAGGGATGACTCAAGAACACTCATGGTAGGGCAAACTTGAATTTTCTCAACTCACCGACCGGAAGAAGATTAACGAAGCTCACCCCAAATCGCAAAACTTGTCCGGACTTCCCTCGGTTCTCCCCATGATTGTTTATGAGGTTTGACTTTCAAGTCCGGAAACTTGTTTTCTCCCCCAACTCTCTGGGCACTCATTCATTTTTTCGGACGACATTTCCCCGATCACGCTGTGTACTCATTACTTGTTCGCATTCCGTCGCTCTGTTGGCTGTTCAGAGTTCAGAGTTTGAGGCTTTAAGCAGTGCCCTGAAGTATTTTGTGTGAACAAGCAAAACTTAATAACAACTGTTGGAGTAAGAAGGATCTAATTGATAATGTTTGTAGTATTTTTCCCGGCAGGGCACTGGGAGGATGAACAGGACATCAGTGCCAGCCGGTACACCTCATGACTGGGTAGTGAAAAATGTTCTGATAACAGATTTAGCGCCCGGTTGAGAACAAGCATGTTCGTGTGTGTGCCTACAGTTAGCCTTTGTAGCTGTTTGGAATTATTATTTTTCTTGCGTTCGTCCTGGCCTGGTTTCCCGGCAGCACAACAGGGAAAGAATAAAAATTGCACCAAAAGAAATCTGTGCGGGCAATTTTCGAAATTGGAAAACTTTCCCATCCTTGCACGAGGGACACAAAGGAACAAAGCGGGAATCTCTGGCAGGCAGGACGCTCAGTTGAGTAACTGATAGTGATGGAACATTTTGACGCAGAGAGTCAAATACCGGGTAATGGGACAGCCATGTGGGTTTTTAAAGTTTTTGCTGGAAGTGAAAATTGTCTATAAGAAATGAACTATTCATTGAAACATTGCAGACAACAGGATAAGTCCCCATATAGGGATTCAGTAATCAAAAATTGGAAAATACAGGGAATTGGTTCGACATCAATAAGCGACTACATCAAGGCAGCTCAGGTGTTGCGAGTTCAGTAATTTATTACAATGTCCAAAAATTTAGAATGTTTACATTCAACTAAATATGTTTTTTTGTTTTTGCATGAAGCACGTAATCAATAATAATATTTGAAATGGAAATATCCTACTTATCAACATGCAACCCTAGGAGTGGACAGACATTTCTGCTAGAACCAGGAATCGAATGGAGGTAGTTGTATCCACCGCACGGATTGGCGATTGAAGTAAGGCCGTGTTTCCGAATTTCAAGTATAGAGCATTTCTTTGCCAAATGAGCAAATGACTAAATTCGACCCTCTCCGATTTGGATGAAACCTTGCACTTGTCTTCGGAATTGGTGACGATGGATTTTCCGCCGGTTAAGGGAATTTTTTGACTCAAGACAAATTTTTCAAAAGGGCGTATGTTTTGTCATGCGTATTTTTCAAAAAATCATAACTCGAAAACCGTTGGTTGTAATAAAATTGCGTCTGATAAGAAGTTGTAGTTAATTAATTTGACTTTATGAAAAAAATATGTACACTGGAAAAAAAAATCAAAAATTAAACTTAAAAATCAATTAGCAAATGTGTCCAACGTACGATTTTCATATCTTTTTTTTGCAAAAAGACTTTAAGTCAAGAGAAAAAAAAAAGTTGTTTTACGATGAAACATCTTAAGATAAAAAAGTTCTTAGAAGTAAGAAAAATTCAAGTTTTTTCTAATTTGTTGTTTTTGCATAAATAACCATATTTTAATAATATATTACGATTTTTCTAGTGATTTTTAACAAAAATGCTCTTGGTGAGCAACATTCTATATGTATCTGTTTTCGAGATGATTTGAAATTAATGTCGAAAAAATGGCTTTTCCATGAAAATATCCCTTTTTGAAATGTTAGTCGTGATTGTCTATCTGCAAAAGTATTCTTTTCAAATTGTACATAAAATTTTCTACAATATATCTTTTATTACCGAGAATACTAGACAAACTGATTCCTGATATTTACTGTAGGTAACACGACAAAATTTGCTGCTTTTACTTACAGTATATAATGAAAACCTAACCCGAAACAAAAATAATTAGAATTAGTATTAGACGTGTTAGCGTACAAGCGTATTTTGTTCAGGTAGAAACATAATGTATTTAATTAGTTTAACTGTTTATACCAGTAATAATACAATTATTACGCCCATTTATACCTATCCATGCATTCCCTTTGGTGTTGACAGAAAATATAATTTACATGCATATCCCTGCACATACCAATATTTCAAAAAAGTACCTAAAGTGCGTACCTAGTACGTATAAAAAGGATTACATTACAAGGTCATGACATCAGTTCAACAGTGTCTTTCATAAGTAGCGTAAAATGTATAACGATTTGAAATGGAACTCGAAACAAAGCATTGTTGTAAACCTTTTCGTGAAATCTGGAGACGATGTTCGCCTAAACTTAGAAATTTAACTGACAAGTTAATTGAAAAACTTTTATCCATGCAGTGTACGGTCCATTTGGACACGTCATTAAGAATTTGTGATTCATGTCGGTTATATTCGTATCGTCGTAATCCGGTTGAAAGAGCGGAGCAACCAGAAAACGGTGAACATGACGAAGCACTAACCACATCACGGAACGATTTGGAGGAAATACCATCGGCAGCTTCAATTACCTCGGCATCTTCTCAGGACAGTGACCTACCGGATTATTCCAGGATACACAACATTGAGTTATTCAATAATGGAATTGCAGGAATAAATGTGTCTCCGATATCCATTAGAGAATTTAAAAACGATAAATACCGTCGGCAAAAATTTGCCGAAATTGTAGCAGGTATTAGAAAATATCTATTCAGCTTACCACAACAAGAAGAAGTCAAAGAGTTAGCTACATTGAAAAAAAATCAACAAATCAACTAATGAATATAAAAAAGGCCATTTTTATGTCTGATGGGGATGCTTCCCAATACAAAAATAGAAAAAAAAAAAAATGCAAGCCTCTGCAACTTTAAAGAGAAATACAACATTGATTCTGAGTTTCATTTTTTTGCAACTTCACATGGTAAGGGACCATATGATGCAATTGGCGGCACATTAAAACGAATGGCAACAAGAGCAAGCTTGGCCAAACAACATGAACATCCAATAACAAGTGCGAACACTTTGTATGATTGGGCTATTAAGAGAAATCAAGAAAATTTCACAAAAATATCATTTTGCTATGTTTCACAAGAAGAATATGAAGAGGGAGCTGACGAATGGGGTGGTAGTCATCAGCAAACAAAAATGATTCCTGGTACACAGAAATATCACTCCTTCATTCCAGTTGCAGATAACAAAATCGCTCCGAAAATATTTTCAACTGACGAAATACTGAGTTTTCATAATATTTATAGGAATGTTAGGAAATAGTATTTGTAAAAATGTTAATACAATTTTTTTAAAAGTAGTAGAAAATTTTTATTTGGTAATTAAAATTCGTTAATTTCGTTAATTAAGAAGACGTTCAATCTTCTTGGTGTCAACAGAATAGTTGTTGAAAATTTTGTGTACATTTTGAAAAAAATACTTTTGGGGCTTCAAATGGTGAGTTGACAACTTGGCAGGAGGGTGCGACCGACCTCTGGTCCTCACAAGTTCCTACCTCACGCCTCCACGAGTCATATGATCACAAAAAGACTGCCAGCTGAAACATGGAGACGCTGGTTGGCGTAGCCTGGGCAATGTTGTCAATCCGACAATAGCGAAGTGAGGGGGTGCGACCGGTACATCATATCATAATTTTCCATTCTCATATCTTTCAGGTCTTCCAGGTCGTCAGGTATTACAAAATAATTTAAAATTTAAAATTTTTTTTTTTTTCATGGCGGTCATGCTAAATGCTGGTTTTGACGCTGCGGTCCGATTGATGTTTGCAATGCTTGCAAAGAATGACGCTCGGGTCCAAATTATGACGCTTGGGTCCAATGATGACGCTAGGGTCCAAATGGGTGACGCTCGGGTCCAATAGGATGGATGCTACGATCCGGCAGGTTGACGCTACTAAATTTTCTGGTTCGTAATGGATGCGCAAGTTTGTCTACAATTGCAACAAAACAGCAGTCGGCACACATGTAATTTTCAATTCATATTACAATATACCCTCACTATATATTTTATCTTATAGGACATTGTTTATTCATAGCCTAATTCTGTATATTTCATTACATGTATTACGCCAGAAAGGTAAATTTCTCTCAGGTACCATACAGTTTAGGAGAGGAGGTCTTGCGGTTATAGGATGATCATCTTCTGGTAGAAGCAGCAGTAAGAATGGGGATCAATTTTCAGCTGTATCTAGCACCGTCAGAGTGGCCTTCTCGAAAGTAGCAATGGATGTATATATAGATGTGTAGATACTAGTATGTGTTATTATATGATGCATGTTTTTTACATGCTCTAGCATATTTTCATTAATAGAAATGTTGACGACTCTCTCGACCACTCAACCTTTAATTCCTTCATTATATTTTCCATTAAATGGCGTAATATGACCTTAACATTTCAGTACATGATCATCAACTACTATTTGAGCGGTTCAGAGGAACACAGCTGTTCATCATTATTAATTGCATATCATAAATATAATATTATGGAAGAAGTAATAAAATAATTAATAAAATTTTAATTGCTTCAGTTTGGTGATCCGGCCGGTATAATTATTTTATTACATTATATCAAATAATAATCAAAATTAATAAATGCTCTTCATTCCAGAAGGTTATATATCTATATGTCATGATTAAATACGTAATAATATAATATTATGGTTTTATAAACAATTGAATGCTTTATTGATATTTATACCTCAATGAATAACAAGATGACCTTCACATTCCAGAGATACAGTCACCCATCAGTGATACAAAGTGTTACGAAGCTGCATATTATTATTACTGCCTTAATATTATTATTTCAGCAGGTTAATTAATTTAGTTTAACATGGTTATCATAGGCTCGTGAACTCCAACTATTACATAATTTAACTAAATATCCTTATATAATTTTTGCTCTACTATATAATCATATATAACATATTATTATTACATTACATCTATATTTATATAAATATAATAAATACTGGGTTGGGAGGGAGCACCAGGGTATCATTCAAGCTGAAACTGGACGATGGTTTGATTGACTGCCTGAGTCTAGGAGGGAACAAATAGTATCATTTCTTATCCTACCGATTCGAGTGTGGTGCTGCGAGTTCTACTCCAACAGTTTCAGGAGAAAGCCCC